>JBBPBP010000679.1:0-37417 GCA_037974735.1 Cicer chorassanicum
TCGTCCAATTAGGGTTTTTAACCAATCTTGTGCATCTAATAAGTTCATTTGTGTCATTGGTTGAACATTTAGGTCATTTTCGTCCTCCCAAGGCTTATTCTCGTCCAATTAGGGTTTTTAACCAATCTTGTGCATCAAATAAGTACATTAGTGTCATTGGTTGAACATTTAGGTCATTTTCGTCGTCCCAAGGCTTATTTTTGTCCAATTAGGGTTTTTAACCAATCTTGTGCATCTAATAAGTTCATTTGTGTCATTGGTTGAACATTTAGGTCATTTTCGTCCTCCCTAGGCTTATTCTCGTCCAATTAGGGTTTTTAACCAATCTTGTGCATCCAATAAGTGATTTTGTGTCATTGGTTGAACATTTAGGTCATTTTCGTCCTACCAAGGCTTATTCTCGTCCAATTAGGGTTTTTAACCAATCTTGTGCATCCAATAAGTGATTTTGAGTCATTGATTGAACATTTTGGTCATTTTCGTCCTCCCTAGGCTTATTCTCGTCCAATTAGGGTTTTTCACCCATCTTGTGCATCCAATAACTACATTTGTGTCATTGGTTGAACATTTAGGTCATTTTCGTCCTCCCAAGGCTTATTCTCGTCCAATTAGGGTTTTTAACCAATCTTGTGCATCCAATAAGTACATTTGTGTCATTGGTTGAACATTTAGGTCATTTTCGTCCTCCCAAGGCTTATTCTCGTCCAATTTGGGTTTTTAACCAATCTTGTGCATCCAATAAGTACATTTGTGTCGTTGGTTGAACATTTAGGTCATTTTCGTCCTCCCAAGGCTTATTCTCGTCCAATTAGGGTTTTTAACCAATCTTGTGCATCCAATAAGTACATTTGTGTCATTGGTTGAACATTTAGGTCATTTTCGTCCTCCCAAGGCTTATTCTCGTCCAATTAGGGTTTTTAATTAATCTCGTGCATCCAATAAGTGATTTTGTGTCGTTGGTTGAACATTTAGGTCATTTTTGTCCTCCCAAGGCTTATTCTCGTCCAATTAGGGTTTTTAACCAATCTTGTGCATTGAATAAGTACATTTGTGTCGTTGGTTGAACATTTAGGTCATTTTCGTCCTCCCAAGGCTTATTCTCGTCCAATTAGGGTTTTTAACCAATCTTGTGCATCCAATAAGTACATTTGTGTCATTGGTTGAACATTTAGGTCATTTTCGTCCTCCCAAGGCTTATTCTCGTCCAATTAGGGTTTTTAACCAATCTTGTGCATCCAATAAGTACATTTGTGTCATTGGTTGGACATTTAGGTCATTTTCGTCCTCCCAAGGCTTTTTCTCGTCCAATTAGGGTTTTTAACCAATCTTGTGCATCCAATAAGTACATTTTTGTCATTGGTTGAACATTTAGGTCATTTTCGTCCTCCCAAGGCTTACTCTCGTCCAATTAGGGTTTTTAACCAATCTTGTGCATCCAATAATTACATTTGTGTCATTGGTTGAACATTTAGGTCATTTTCGTCCTCCCAAGGCTTATTCTCGTCCAATTAGGGTTTTTAACCAATCTTGTGCATCCAATAAGTACATTTGTGTCATTGGTTGAACATTTAGGTCATTTTCGTCCTCCCAAGGCTTATTCTCGTCCAATTAGGGTTTTTAACCAATCTTGTGCATCAATTAAGTACATTTGTGTCATTGGTTGAACATTTAGGTCATTTTCGTCCTCCTAAGGTTTATTCTCGTCCAATTAGGGTTTTTAACCAATCTTGTGCATCCAATAAGTGATTTTGTGCCAGTGGTTGAACATTTAGGTCATTTTCGTCCTCCCAAGGCTTATTCTCGTCCAATTAGGGTTTTTAACCAATCTTGTGCATCCAATAAGTACATTTGTGTCATTGGTTGAACATTTAGGTCATTTTCGTCCTCCCAAGGCTTATTCTCGTCCAATCAGGGTTTTTAACCAATCTTGTGCATCCAATAAATGATTTTGTGTCATTGGTTGAACATTTAGGTCATTTTGGTCCTCCCAAGGCTTATTCTCGTTAAATTAGGGTTTTTAACCAATCTTGTGCATCCAATAAGTGATTTTGTGTCATTGGTTGAACATTTAGGTCATTTTCGTCCTCCCAAGGATCTTGTGCATCCAATAAGTGATTTTGTGCCATTGGTTGAACATTTAGGTCATTTTCGTCATCCCAAGGCTTATTCTCGTCCAATTAGGGTTTTTAACCAATCTTGTGCTTCCAATAAGTACATTTGTGTCATTGGTTGAACATTTAGGTCATTTTCGTCCTCCCAAGGCTCTTTCTCGTCCAATTAGGGTTTTTAACCAATCTTGTGCATCCAATAAATGATTTTGTGTCATTGGTTGAACATTTAGGTCATTTTGGTCCTCCCAAGGCTTATTCTCGTCCAATTAGGGTTTTTAACCAATCTTGTGCATCCAATAAGTGATTTTGTGTCATTGGTTGAACATTTAGGTCATTTTTGTCCTCCCAAGGCTTATTCTTTTCCAATTACGGTTTTTAACCAATCTTGTGCATCCAATAAGAGATTTTGTTTCATTGGTTGATTATTTAGGTCGTTTTCGTCCTCCCAAGTCTTATTCTTTTCCAATTAGGGATTTTAACCAATCTTGTGCATCCAATAAGTGATTTTGTGCCATTGGTTGAACATTTAGGTCATTTTCGTCCTCCCAAGGCTTATTCTCGTCCAATTAGGGTTTTTAACCAATCTTGTGCATCCAATAAGTACATTTGTGTCATTGGTTGAACATTTAGGTCATTTTCGTCCTCCCACGGATTATTCTCGTCCAATTAGAGTTTTTAACCAATCTTGTGCATCCAATAAGTGATTTTGTGTCGCTGGTTGAACATTTAGGTCATTTTCGTCCTCCCAAGGCTTATTCTCGTCCAATTAGGGTTTTTAACCAATCTTGTGCATCCAATAAGTACATTTGTGTCATTGGTTGAACATTTAGGTCATTTTCGTCCTCCCAAGGCTTATTCTCGTCCAATTAGGGTTTTTAACCAATCTTGTGCATCCAATAAGTACATTTGTGTCATTGGTTGAACATTTAGGTCATTTTCGTCCTCCCAAGGCTTATTCTCGGCCAGTTAGGGTTTTTAACCAATCTTGTGCATCCAATAAGTACATTTGTGTCATTGGTTGAACATTTAGGTCATTTTCGTCCTCCCAAGGCTTATTCTCGTCCAATTAGGGTTTTTAACCAATCTTGTGCATCCAATAAGGTATTTTGTGTCATTGGTTGAACATTTAGGTCATTTTCGTCCTCCCAAGGCTTATTCTCGTCCAATTAGGGTTTTTAACCAATCTTGTGCATCCAATAAGTACATTTGTGTCATTGGTTGAACATTTAGGTCATTTTCGTCCTCCTAAGGCTTATTCTCTTCCAATTAGGGGTTTTAACCAATCTTGTGCATCCAATAAGTGATTTTGTGTCATTGGTTGAACATTTAGGTCATTTTCGTCCTCCCAAGGCTTATTCTCGTCCAATTAGGGTTTTTAACCAATCTTGTTCATCCAATAAGTACTTTTGTGTCATTGGTTGAACATTTAGGTCATTTTCGTCCTCCCAAGGCTTATTCTCGTCCAATTAGGGTTTTTAACCAATCTTGTGCATCCAATAAGTACATTTGTGTCATTGGTTGAACATTTAGGTCATTTTCGTCCTCCCAAGGCTTATTCTCGTCCAATTAGGGTTTTCAACCAATCTTGTGCATCCAATAAGTGATTTTGTGTCATTGGTTGAACATGTAGGTAATTTTCGTCCTCCCAAGGCTTATTCTCGTCCAATTAGGGTTTTTAACCAATCTTGTGCATCCAATAAGTACATTTGTGTCATTGGTTGAACATTTAGGTTATTTTCGTCCTCCCAAGGCTTATTCTCGTCCAATTAGGGTTTTTAACCAATCTTGTGCATCTAATAAGTACATTTGTGTCATTGGTTGAACATTTAGGTCATTTTCGTCCTCCCAAGGCTTATTCTCGTCCAATTAGGGTTTTTAACCAATCTTGTGCATCCAATAAGTAATTTTGTGTCATTGGTTGAACATTTAGGTCATTTTCGTCCTCCCAAGGCTTATTCTCGTCCAATTAGGGTTTTTAACCAATCTTGTGCATCCAATAAGTAATTTTGTGTCATTGGTTGAACATTTAGGTCATTTTCTTCCTCCCAAGGCTTATTCTCGTCCAATTAGGGTTTTTAACCAATCTTGTGCATCCAATAAGTGATTTTGTGTCATTGGTTGAACATTTAGGTCATTTTCGTCCTCCCAAGGCTTATTTTCGACCAATTAGGGTTTTTAACCAATATTGTGCATCCAATAAGCGGTTTTGTGTCATTGGTTGAATATTTAGGTCATTTTCGTCCTCCCAAGGCTTATTCTCGCACAATTAGGGTTTTTAACCAATCTTGTGCATCCAATAAGTACATTTGTCTCATTAGTTGAACATTTAGGTCATCTTCGTCCTCCCAAGGCCTATTCTCGTCCAATTATTGTTTTTAACCAATCTTGTGCATCCAATAAGTGATTTTGTGTCATTGGTTGGACATTTAGGACATTTTTGTCCTCCCAAGGCTTATTCTCGTCCAATTAGGGTTTTTAACCAATCTTGTGCATCCAATAAGTGATTTTATGTCATTGGTTGAACATTTAGGTCATTTTCGTCCTCCCAAGGCTTATTCTCGTCCAATTAGGGTTTTTAACCAATCTTGTGCATCCAATAAGTACATTTGTGTCATTGGTTGAACATTAAGGTCATTTTCGTCCTCCTAAGGCTTATTCTCGTCCAATTAGGGTTTTTAACCAATCTTTTGCCTCCAATAAGTGATTTTGTGTCATTGGTTGAACATTTAGGTCATTTTCGTCCTCCCAAGGCTTATTCTCGTCCAATTAGGGTTTTTAACCAATCTTGTGCATCCAATAAGTACATTTGTGTCATTGGTTGAACATTTAGGTCATTTTCGTCCTCCCAAGGCTTATTCTCGTCCAATTAGGGTTTTTAACCAATCTTGTGCATCCAATAAGTACATTTGTGTCATTGGTTGAACATTTAGGTCATTTTCGTCCTCCCAAGGCTTATTCTCGTCCAATTAGGGCTTTCAACCAATCTTGTGCATCCAATAAGTGATTTTGTGTCATTGGTTGAACATTTAGGTCATTTTGGTCATCCCATGGCTTATTCTCGTCCAATTAGGGTTTTTAACCAATCTTGTGCATCCAATAAGAGATTTTGTGTCATTGGTTGAACATTTAGGTCATTTTCGTCCTCCCAAGGCTTATTCTCGTCCAATTAGGGTTTTTAACCAATCTTGTGCATCCAATAAGTAATTTTGTGTCATTGGTTGAACATTTAGGTCATTTTCGTCCTCCCAAGGCTTATTCTCGTCCAATTAGGATTTTTAACCAATCTTGTGCATCCAATAAGTACATTTGTGTCATTGGTTGAACATTTAGGTCATTTTCGTCCTCCCAAGGCTTATTCTCGTCCAATTAGGGTTTTTAACTAATCTTGTGCATCCAATAAGTACATTTGTTTCATTGGTTGAACATTTAGGTCATTTTCGTCCACCCAAGGCTTATTCTCGTCCAATTAGGGTTTTTAACCAATCTTGTGCAACCAATAAGTACATTTGTGTCATTGGTTGAACATTTAGTTCATTTTCGTCCTCCCAAGGCTTATTCTCGTCCAATTAGGGTTTTTAACCAATCTTGTGCATCCAATAAGTACATTTGTGTCATTGGTTGAACATTTAGGTCATTTTCGTCCTCCCAAGGCTTATTCTTGTCCAATTAGGGTTTTTAACCAATCTTGTGCTTCCAATAAGTGATTTTGTGTCATTGGTTGAACATTTAGGTCATTTTCGTCCTCCCAAGGCTTATTCTCGTCCAATTAGGGTTTTTAACCAATCTTCTGCATCCAATAAGTGATTTTGTATCATTGGTTGAACATTTAGGTCATTTTCCTCCTCCCAAGGCTTATTCTCGTCCAATTAGGGTTTTTAATCAATCTTGTGCATCCAATAAGTGATTTTGTGTCATTGGTTGAACATTTAGGTCATTTTCATCCTCCCAAGGCTTATTCTCGTCCATTTAGGGTTTTTAACCAATCTTGTGCATCCAATAAGTGATTTAGTGTCATTGGTTGAACATTTAGGTCATTTTCGTCCTCCCTAGGCTTATTCTCGTCCAATTAGGGTTTTTAACCAATCTTATGCATCCAATAAGTAATTTTGTGTCATTGGTTGAACATTTAGGTAATTTTCGTCCTCCCAAGGCTTATTCTCGTCCAATTAGGGTTTTTAACCAATCTTGGGCATCCAATAAGTACATTTGTGTCATTGGTTGAACATTTATGTCATTTTCGTACTCCCTAGGCTTATTCTCGTCCAATTAGGGTTTTTAACCAATCTTGTGCTTCCAATAAGTGATTTTGTGTCATTGGTTGAACATTTAGGTCATTTTCGTCCTCCCAAGGCTTATTCTCGTCCAATTAGGGTTTTTAACCAATCTTGTGCATCCAATAAGTGATTTTGTATCATTGGTTGAACATTTAGGTCATTTTCCTCCTCCCAAGGCTTATTCTCGTCCAATTAGGGTTTTTAATCAATCTTGTTCATCCAATAAGTGATTTTGTGTCATTGGTTGAACATTTAGGTCATTTTCGTCCTCCCAAGACTTATTCTCGTCCAATTAGGGTTTTTAACCAATCTTGTGCATCAAATAAGTACATTAGTGTCATTGGTTGAACATTTAGGTCATTTTCGTCGTCCCAAGGCTTATTTTCGTCCAATTAGGGTTTTTAACCAATCTTGTGCATCTAATAAGTTCATTTGTGTCATTGGTTGAACATTTAGGTCATTTTCGTCCTCCCAAGGCTTATTCTCGTCCAATTAGGGTTTTTAACCAATCTTGTGCATCCAATAAGTGATTTTGTGTCATTGGTTGAACATTTACGTCATTTTCTTCCTCCCATGGCTTATTCTCGTCCAATTAGGGTTTTTAACCAATCTTGTGCATCCAATAAGTACATTTGTGTCATTGGTTGAACATTTAGGTCATTTTCGTCCTCCCAAGGCTTATTCTCGTCCAATTAGGGTTTTTAACCAATCTTGTGCATCCAATAAGTGATTTTCTGTCATTAGTTGAACATTTAGGTCATTTTCGTCCTCCATAGCCTTATTCTCGTCCAATTAGTGTTTTTAACCAATCTTGTGCATCCAATAAGTACATTTGTGTCATTGGTTGAACATTTAGGTCATTTTCGTCCTCCCAAGGCTTATTCTCGTCCAATTAGGGTTTTTAACCAATCTTGTGCATCCAATAAGTACATTTGTGTCATTGGTTGAACATTTAGGTCATTTTCGTCCTCCCAAGGCTAATTCTCGTCCAATTAGGGTTTTTAACAAATCTTGTGCATCTAATAAGTACATTTGTGTCATTGGTTGAACATTTAGGTCATTTTCGTCCTCCCTAGGCTTATTCTCGTCCAATTAGGGTTTTTAACCAATCTTGTGCATCCAATAAGTGATTTTGTGTCATTGGTTGAACATTTAGGTCATTTTCGTCCTCCCAAGGCTTGTTCTCGTCCAATTAGGGTTTTTAACCAATCTTGTGCATCCAATAAGTACATTTGTGTCATTGGTTGAATATTTAGGTCATTTTCGTCCTCCCAAGGCTTATTCTCGTCCAATTAGGGTTTTTAACCAATCTTGTGCATCCAATAAGTACGTTTGAGTCATTGGTTGATCATTTAGGTCATTTTCGTCCTCCCAAGGCTTATTCTCGTCCAATTAGGGTTTTTAACCAATCTTGTGCATCCAATAAGTACATTTGTGTCATTGGTTGAACATTTAGGTCATTTTCGTCCTCCCAAGGCTTATTCTCGTCCAATTAGGGTTTTTAACCAATCTTGTGCATCCAATAAGTACATTTGTGTCATTGGTTGGACATTTAGGTCATTTTCGTCCTCCCAAGGCTTTTTCTCGTCCAATTAGGGTTTTTAACCAATCTTGTGCATCCAATAAGTACATTTTTGTCATTGGTTGAACATTTAGGTCATTTTCGTCCTCCCAAGGCTTACTCTCGTCCAATTAGGGTTTTTAACCAATCTTGTGCATCCAATAATTACATTTGTGTCATTGGTTGAACATTTAGGTCATTTTCGTCCTCCCAAGGCTTATTCTCGTCCAATTAGGGTTTTTAACCAATCTTGTGCATCCAATAAGTACATTTGTGTCATTGGTTGAACATTTAGGTCATTTTCGTCCTCCCAAGGCTTATTCTCGTCCAATTAGGGTTTTTAACCAATCTTGTGCATCAATTAAGTACATTTGTGTCATTGGTTGAACATTTAGGTCATTTTCGTCCTCCTAAGGTTTATTCTCGTCCAATTAGGGTTTTTAACCAATCTTGTGCATCCAATAAGTGATTTTGTGCCAGTGGTTGAACATTTAGGTCATTTTCGTCCTCCCAAGGCTTATTCTCGTCCAATTAGGGTTTTTAACCAATCTTGTGCATCCAATAAGTACATTTGTGTCATTGGTTGAACATTTAGGTCATTTTCGTCCTCCCAAGGCTTATTCTCGTCCAATCAGGGTTTTTAACCAATCTTGTGCATCCAATAAATGATTTTGTGTCATTGGTTGAACATTTAGGTCATTTTGGTCCTCCCAAGGCTTATTCTCGTTAAATTAGGGTTTTTAACCAATCTTGTGCATCCAATAAGTGATTTTGTGTCATTGGTTGAACATTTAGGTCATTTTCGTCCTCCCAAGGATCTTGTGCATCCAATAAGTGATTTTGTGCCATTGGTTGAACATTTAGGTCATTTTCGTCATCCCAAGGCTTATTCTCGTCCAATTAGGGTTTTTAACCAATCTTGTGCTTCCAATAAGTACATTTGTGTCATTGGTTGAACATTTAGGTCATTTTCGTCCTCCCAAGGCTCTTTCTCGTCCAATTAGGGTTTTTAACCAATCTTGTGCATCCAATAAATGATTTTGTGTCATTGGTTGAACATTTAGGTCATTTTGGTCCTCCCAAGGCTTATTCTCGTCCAATTAGGGTTTTTAACCAATCTTGTGCATCCAATAAGTGATTTTGTGTCATTGGTTGAACATTTAGGTCATTTTTGTCCTCCCAAGGCTTATTCTTTTCCAATTACGGTTTTTAACCAATCTTGTGCATCCAATAAGAGATTTTGTTTCATTGGTTGATTATTTAGGTCGTTTTCGTCCTCCCAAGTCTTATTCTTTTCCAATTAGGGATTTTAACCAATCTTGTGCATCCAATAAGTGATTTTGTGCCATTGGTTGAACATTTAGGTCATTTTCGTCCTCCCAAGGCTTATTCTCGTCCAATTAGGGTTTTTAACCAATCTTGTGCATCCAATAAGTACATTTGTGTCATTGGTTGAACATTTAGGTCATTTTCGTCCTCCCAAGGCTTATTCTCGTCCAATTAGGATTTTTAAACAATCTTGTGCATCCAATAAGTGATTTTGTTCCATTGGTTGAACATTTAGGTCATTTTCGTCCTCCCTAGGCTTATTCTCGTCCAATTAGGGTTTTTTAACAATCTTGTGCATCCAATAAGTGATTTTGTGTCATTGGTTGAACATTTAGGTCATTTTCGTCCTCCCAAGGCTTATTCTCGTCCAATTAGGGTTTTTAACCAATCTTGTGCATCCAATAAGTACATTTGTGTCATTGGTTGAACATTTAGGTCATTTTCGTCCTCCCTAGGGTTATTCTTGTCCAATTAGGGTTTTTAACCAATCTTGTGCATCCAATAAGTGATTTTGTGTCATTGGTTGAACATTTAGGTCATTTTCGTCCTCCCAAGGCTTATTCTCGTCCAATTAGGGTTTTTAACCAATCTTGTGCATCTAATAAGTGATTTTGTGTCACTGGTTGAACATTTAGGTCACTTTCGTCCTCCCAAGGCTTATTCTCGTCCAATTAGGGTTTTTAACCATTCTTGTGCATCTAATGAGTACATTTGTGTCATTGGTTGAACATTTAGGTCATTTTCGTCCTCCCAAGGCTTATTCTCGTCCAATTAGGGTTTTTAACCAATCTTGTGCATCCAATAAGTACATTTGTGTCATTGGTTGAACATTTAGGTCATTTTCGTCCTCCATAGGCCTATTCTCGTCCAATTAGGGTTTTTAACCAATCTTGTGCATCCAATAAGTGATTTTGTGTCATTGGTTGAACATTTAGGTCATTTTCGTCCTCCCAAGGCTTATTCTCGTCCAATTAGGGTTTTTAACAAATCTTTTGCATCCAATAAGTGATTTTGTGTCATTGGTTGAACATTTAGGTCATTTTCGTCCTCCCAAGGCTTATTCTCGTCCAATTAGGGTTTTTAACCAATCTTGTGCATCCAATAAGTACATTTGTGTCATTGGTTGAACATTTAGGTCATTTTCGTCCTCCCAAGGCTTATTCTCGTCCAATTAGGGTTTTTAACCAATCTTGTGCATCCAATAAGTACATTTGTGTCATTGGTTGAACATTTAGGTCATTTTCGTCCTCTCGAGGCTTATTCTCGTCCAATTAGGGTTTTTAACCAATCTTGTGCATCCAATAAGTACATTTGTGTCATTGGTTGAACATTTAGGTCATTTTCGTCCTTCCAAGGCTTATTCTCGTCCAATTAGGGTTTTTAACCAATCTTGTGCATCCAATAAGTGATTTTATGTCATTGGTTGAACATTTAGGTCATTTTCGTCCTCCCAAGGCTTATTCTCGTCCAATTAGGGTTTTTAACCAATCTTGTGCATCCAATAAGTACATTTGTGTCATTGGTTGAACATTAAGGTCATTTTCGTCCTCCCAAGGCTTATTCTCTACCAATTACGGTTTTTAACAAATCTTGTGCATCCAATAAGTGATTTTGTGTCATTGGTTGAACATTTAGGTCATTTTCGTCCTCCCAAGGCTTATTCTCGTCCAATTAGGGTTTTTAACCAATCTTGTGCATCCAATAAGTGCTTTTGTGTCTTTGGTTGAACATTTAGGTCATTTTCGTCCTCCCAAGGCTTATTCTCGTCCAATTAGGGTTTTTAACCAATCTTGTGCATCCAATAAGTACATTTGTGTCATTGGTTGAACATTTAGGTCATTTTCGTCCTCCCAAGGCTTATTCTCGTCCAATTAGGGTTTTTAACCAATCTTGTGCATCCAATAAGTACATTTGTGTCATTGTTTGAACATTTAGGTCATTTTCGTCCTCCCAAGGCTTATTCTCGTCCAATTAGGATTTTTAACCAATCTTGTGCATCCAATAAGTACATTTGTGTCATTGGTTGAACATTTAGGTCATTTTCATCCTCCCAAGGCTTATTCTCGTCCAATTAGGGTTTTTAACCAATCTTGTGCATCCAATAAGTACATTTGTGTCATTGGTTGAACATTTAGGTCATTTTCGTCCTCCCAAGGCTTATTCTCGACCAATTAGGGTTTTTAACCAATCTTGTGCATCCAATAAGTACATTTGTGTCATTGGTTGAACATTTAGGTCATTTTCGTCCTCCCAAGGCTTATTCTCGTCCAATTAGAGTTTTTAACCAATATTGTGCATCCAATAAGTACATTTGTGTCATTGGTTGAACATTTAGGTCATTTTCGTCCTCCGAAGGCTTATTCTCGTTTAATTAGTGTTTTAAACCAATCTTGTGCATCCAATAAGTACATTTGTGTCATTGGTTGAACATTTAGGTCATTTTCGTCCTCCCAAGGCTTATTCTCGTCCAATTAGGGTTTTTAACCAATCTTGTGCATCCAATAAGTACATTTGTGTCATTGGTTGAACATTTAGGTCATTTTCGTCCTCCCAAGGCTTATTCTCGTCCAATTAGGGTTTTTAACCAATCTTGTGCATCCAATAATTGATTTTGTGTCATTGGTTGAACATTTAGGTCATTTTCGTCCTTCCTAGGCTTATTCTCGTCCAATTAGGGTTTTTAACCAATCTTGTGCATCCAATAAGTGATTTTGTGCCATTGGTTGAACATTTAGGTCATTTTCGTCCTCCCAAGGCTTATTCTCGTCCAATTAGGGTTTTTAACTAATCTTGTGCATCCAATAAGTACATTTGTGTCATTGGTTGAACATTTAGGTCATTTTCGTCCTCCAAAGGCTTATTCTCGTCCAATAAGGGTTTTTAACCAATCTTGTGCATCCAATAAGTGATTTTGTGTCATTGGTTGAACATTTAGGTCATTTTCGTCCTCCCAAGGCTTCTTTTCGTCCAATTAGGGTTTTTAACCAATCTTGTGCATCCAATAAGTACATTTGTGTCATTGGTTGAACATTTAGGTCATTTTCGTCCTCCCAAGGCTTATTCTCGTCCAATTAGGGTTTTTAACTAATCTTGTGCATCCAATAAGTACATTTGTGTCATTGGTTGAACATTTAGGTCATTTTCGTCCACCCAAGGCTTATTCTCGTCCAATTAGGGTTTTTAACCAATCTTGTGCAACCAATAAGTACATTTGTGTCATTGGTTGAACATTTAGGTCATTTTCGTCCTTCCAAGGCTTATTCTCGTCCAATTAGGGTTTTTAACCAATCTTGTGCATCTAATAAGTGATGTTGTGTCATTGGTTGAACATTTAGGTCATTTTCGTCCTCCCAAGGCTTATTCTCGTCCAATTAGGGTTTTTAAGCAATCTTGTTCATCCAATAAGTGATTTTGTATCATTGGGTTAACATTTAGGTCATTTTCGTCCTCCCTAGGCTTATTCTCGTCCAATTAGGGTTTTTAACCAATCTTGTGCATCCAATAAGTGATTTTCTGTCATTAGTTGAACATTTAGGTCATTTTCGTCCTCCCTAGGCGTATTCTCATCCAATTTGGGTTTTTAACCAATCTTGTGCATCCAATAAGTACATTTGTGTCATTGGTTGAACATTTAGATCATTTTCGTCCTCCCAAGGCTTATTCTCGTCCAATTAGGGTTTTTAACCAATCTTGTGCATCCAATAAGTAATGTTGTGTCATTGGTTGAACATTTAGGTCATTTTCGTCCTCCCAAGGCTTATTCTCATCCAATTAGGGTTTTTAAGCAATCTTGTTCATCCAATAAGTGATTTTGTGTGATTGGTTAAACATTTAGGTCATTTTCGTCCTCCCAAGACTTATTCTCGTCCAATTAGGGTTTTTAACCAATCTTGTGCATCAAATAAGTACATTTGTGTCATTGGTTGAACATTTAGGTCATTTTCTTCGTCCCAAAGCTTATTTTCGTCCAATTAGGGTTTTTAACCAATCTTGTGCATCTAATAAGTACATTTGTGTCATTGGTTGAACATTTAGGTCATTTTCGTCCTCCCTAGGCTTATTCTCGTCCAATTAGGGTTTTTAACCAATCTTGTGCATCCAATAAGTGATTTTGTGTCATTGGTTGAACATTTAGGTCATTTTCGTCCTCCCAAGGCTTGTTCTCGTCCAATTAGGGTTTTTAACCAATCTTGTGCATCCAATAAATACATTTGTGTCATTGGTTGGACCTTTAGGTCATTTTCGTCCAATTAGGGTTTTTAACCAATCTTGTACATCTAATAAGTACATTTGTGTCATTGGTTGAACATTTAGGTCATTTTCGTCCTCCCTAGGCTTATTCTCGTCCATTTAGGGTTTTTAACCAATCTTGTGCATCCAATAAGTGATTTTGTGTCATTGGTTGAACATTTAGGTCATTTTCGTCCTCCCAAGGCTTGTTCTCGTCCAGTTAGGGTTTTTAACCAATCTTGTGCATCCAATAAATACATTTGTGTCATTGGTTGAACATTTAGGTCATTTTCGTCCAATTAGGGTTTTTAACAATTCTTGTCCATCCAACAAGTTCATTTGTGTCATTGGTTGAACATTTAGGTCATTTTCGTCCTCCCTAGGCTTATTCTCGTCCAATTAGGGTTTTTAACCAATCTTGTGCATCCAATAAGTGATTTTGTGTCATTGGTTGAACATTTAGGTCATTTTCGTCCTCCCAACACTTATTCTCGTCCAATTAGGGTTTTTAACCAATCTTGTGCATCCAATAAGTACATTTGTGTCATTGGTTGAACATTTAGGTCATTTTCGTCGTCCCAAGGCTTATTTTCGTCCAATTAGGGTTTTTAACCAATCTTGTGCATCCAATAAGTGATTTTCTATGATTAGTTGAACATTTAGGTCATTTTCGTCCTCCCTAGGCGTATTCTCATCCAATTAGGGTTTTTAACAAATCTTGTGCATCCAATAAGTACATTTGTGTCATTGGTTGAACATTTAGATCATTTTCGTCCTCCCTTGGCTTATTCTCGTCCAATTAGGGTTTTTTAACCAAATCTTGTGTATCCAATAAGTGATTTTGTGTCATTGGTTGAACATTTAGGTCATTTTCGTCCTCAAAAGGCTTATTCTCGTCCAATTAGGGTTTTTAACCAATCTTGTGCATCCAATAAGTACATTTGTGTCATTGGTTGAACATTTAGGTCATTTTCGTCCTCCCAAGGCTTATTTTCGTCCAATTAGGGTTTTTAACCAATCTTGTGCATCCAATAAGTGATTTTGTGTCATTGGTTGAACATTTAGGTCATTTTTGTCCTCCCTAGGCTTATTCTCGTCCAATTAGGGTTTTTAACCAATCTTGTGCATCCAATAAGTGCATTTGTGTCATTAGTTAAACATTTAGGTCATTTTCGTCCTCTTAAGGCTTATACTCGTCCAATTAGGGTTTTTAACCAATCTTGTGCATCCAATTAGTACATTTGTGTCATTGGTTGAAGATTTAGGTCATTTTCGTCCTCCCAAGGCTTATTCTCGTCCAATTAGGGTTTTTAACCAATCTTGTGCATCCAATAAGTACATTTGTGTCATTGGTTGAACATTTAGGTCATTTTCGTCCTCCCAAGGCTTATTCTCGTCCAATTAGGGTTTTTAACCAATCTTGTGCATCCAATAAGTGATTTTGTGTCGTTGGTAGAACATTTAGGTCATTTTCGTCCTCCCAAGGCTTATTCTCGTCCAATTAGGGTTTTTAACCAATCTTGTGCATCCAATAAGTACATTTGTGTCATTGGTTGAACATTTAGGTCATTTTCGTCCTCCCAAGGCTTATTCTCGTCCAATTAGGGTTTTTAACCAATCTTGTGCATCCAATAAGTACATTTGTGTCATTGGTTGGACATTTAGGTCATTTTCGTCCTCCCAAGGCTTTTTCTCGTCCAATTAGGGTTTTTAACCAATCTTGTGCATCCAATAAGTACATTTTTGTCATTGGTTGAACATTTAGGTCATTTTCGTCCTCCCAAGGCTTACTCTCGTCCAATTAGGGTTTTTAACCAATCTTGTGCATCCAATAATTACATTTGTGTCATTGGTTGAACATTTAGGTCATTTTCGTCCTCCCAAGGCTTATTCTCGTCCAATTAGGGTTTTTAACCAATCTTGTGCATCCAATAAGTACATTTGTGTCATTGGTTGAACATTTAGGTCATTTTCGTCCTCCCAAGGCTTATTCTCGTCCAATTAGGGTTTTTAACCAATCTTGTGCATCCATTAAGTGATTTTGTGCCATTGGTTGAACATTTAGGTCATTTTCGTCCTCCCAAGGCTTATTCTCGTCCAATTAGGGTTTTTAACCAATCTTGTGCATCCAATAAGTACATTTGTGTCATTGGTTGAACATTTAGGTCATTTTCGTCCTCCCAAGGCTTATTCTCGTCCAATTAGGGTTTTTAATTAATCTCGTGCATCCAATAAGTGATTTTGTGTCGTTGGTTGAACATTTAGGTCATTTTTGTCCTCCCAAGGCTTATTCTCGTCCAATTAGGGTTTTTAACCAATCTTGTGCATTGAATAAGTACATTTGTGTCGTTGGTTGAACATTTAGGTCATTTTCGTCCTCCCAAGGCTTATTCTCGTCCAATTAGGGTTTTTAACCAATCTTGTGCATCCAATAAGTACATTTGTGTCATTGGTTGAACATTTAGGTCATTTTCGTCCTCCCAAGGCTTATTCTCGTCCAATTAGGGTTTTTAACCAATATTGTGCATCCAATAAGTGATTTTGTGTCTTTGGTTGAACATTTAGGTCATTTTCGTCCTCCCAAGGCTTATTCTCGTCCAATTAGGGTTTTTAACCAATCTTGTGCATCCAATAAGTACATTTGTGTCATTGGTTGAACATTTAGGTCATTTTCGTCCTCCCAAGGCTTATTCTCGTCCAATTAGGGTTTTTATCCAACCTTGTGCATCCAATAAGTGATTTTGTGTCATTGGTTGAACATTTAGGTCATTTTCGTCCTCCCAAGGCTTATTCTCGTCCAATTAGGGTTTTTAACCAATCTTGTGCATCCAATAAGTACATTTGTGTCATTGGTTGAACATTTAGGTCATTTTCGTCCTCCCAAGGCTTATTCTCGTCCAATTAGGGGTTTTAACCAATCTTGTGCATCCAATAAGTGATTATGTGTCATTGGTTGAACATTTAGGTCATTTTCGTCCTCCCAAGGCTTATTCTCGTCCAATTAGGGTTTTTAACCAATCTTGTGCATCCAATAAGTACATTTGTGTCATTGGTTGAACATTTAGGTCATTTTCGTCCTCCCAAGGCTTATTCTCTACCAATTAGGGTTTTTAACCAATCTTGTGCATCCAATAAGTGATTTTGTGTCATTGGTTGAACATTTAGGTCATTTTCGTCCTCCCAAGGCTTATTCTCGTCCAATTAGGGTTTTTAACCAATCTTGTGCATCCAATAAGTGATTTTGTGTCATTGGTTGAACATTTAGGTCATTTCCTTCCTCCCAAGGCTTATTCTTGTCCAATTAGGGTTTTTATCCAATCTTGTGCATCCAATAAGTACATTTGTGTCATTGGTTGAACATTTAGGTCATTTTTCGTCCTCCCAAGGCTTATTCTCGTCCAATTAGGGTTTTTGACCTATATTGTGCATCCTATAAGTACATTTGTGTTATTGGTTGAACATTTAGGTCATTTTCGTCCTCCCAAGGCTTATTCTCGTCCAATTAGGGTTTTTAACCAATCTTGTGCATCCAATAAGTACATTTGTGTCATTGGTTGAACATTTAGGTCATTTTCGTCCTCCCAAGGCTTATTCTCGTCCAATTAGGGTTTTTTTAACAAATCTTGTGCATCCAATAAGTGATTTTGTGTCATTGGTTGAACATTTAGGTCATTTTCGTCCTCCCAAGGCTTATTCTCGTCCAATTAGGGTTTTTAACCAATCTTGTGCATCCAATAAGTACATTTGTGTCATTGGTTAAACATTTAGGTCATTTTCGTCCTCCAAAGGCTTATTCTCGTCCAATTAGGGTTTTTTAACCAATCTTGTGCATCCAATAAGTGATTTTGTATCATTGGATGAACATTTAGGTCATTTTCGTCCTCCCAAGGCTTATTCTCGTCCAATTAGGGTTTTTAACCAATCTTGTGCATCCAATAAGTACATTTGTGTCATTGGTTGAACATTTAGGTCATTTTCGTCCTCCCAAGGCTTATTCTCGTCCAATTAGGGTTTTTAACCAATCTTGTGCATCCAATAAGTGATTTTGTGTCATTGGTTGAACATTTAGGTCATTGTCGTCCTCCCTAGGCGTATTCTCATCCAATTAGGGTTTTTAACCAATCTTGTGCATCCAATAAGTACATTTGTGTCATTGGTTGAACATTTAGATCATTTTCGTCCTCCCTTGGCTTATTCTCGTCCAATTAGGGTTTTTAACCAATCTTGTGCATCCAATAAGTTCATTTGTGTCATTGGTTGAACATTTAGGTCATTTTCGTCCTCCCAAGGCTTATTCTCGTCCAATTAGGGTTTTTAACCAATCTTGTGCATCAAATAAGTACATTTGTGTCATTGGTTGAACATTTAGGTCATTTTCATCCTCCCAAGGCTTATTCTCGTCCAATTAGGGTTTTTAACCAATCTTGTGCATCAAATAAGTACATTTGTGTCATTGGTTGAACATTTAGGTCATTTTCGTCCACCCAAGGCTTATTCTCGTCCAATTAGGGTTTTTAACCAATCTTGTGCAACCAATAAGTACATTTGTGTCATTGGTTGAACATTTAGTTCATTTTCGTCCTCCCAAGGCTTATTCTCGTCCAATTAGGGTTTTTAACCAATCTTGTGCATCCAATAAGTACATTTGTGTCATTGGTTGAACATTTAGGTCATTTTCGTCCTCCCAAGGCTTATTCTTGTCCAATTAGGGTTTTTAACCAATCTTGTGCTTCCAATAAGTGATTTTGTATCATTGGTTGAACATTTAGGTCATTTTCGTCCTCCCAAGGCTTATTCTCGTCCAATTAGGGTTTTTAACCAATCTTGTGCATCCAATAAGTACATCTGTGTCATTTGTTGAACATTTAGGTCATTTTCGTCATTCCTAGGCTTATTCTCGTCCAATTAGGGTTTTTAACCATTATTGTGCATCCAATAAGTACATTTGTGTCATTGGTTGAACATTTAGGTCATTTCCATCCTCCCAAGGCTTATTCTCGTCCATTTAGGGTTTTTAACCAATCTTGTGCATCCAATAAGTGATTTTGTGTCATTGGTTGAACATTTAGGTCATTTTCGTCCTCCCTAGGCTTATTCTCGTCCAATTAGGGTTTTTAACCAATCTTATGCATCCAATAAGTAATTTTGTGTCATTGGTTGAACATTTAGGTAATTTTCGTCCTCCCAAGGCTTATTCTCGTCCAATTAGGGTTTTTAAGCAATCTTGTTCATCCAATAAGTGATTTTGTGTCATTGGTTGAACATTTAGGTCATTTTTGTCCTCCCAAGACTTATTCTCGTCCAATTAGGGTTTTTAACCAATCTTGTGCATCAAATAAGTACATTAGTGTCATTGGTTGAACATTTAGGTCATTTTTGTCGTCCCAAGGCTTATTCTCGTCCAATTAGGGTTTTTAACCAATCTTGTGCATCCAATAAGTACATTTGTGTCATTGGTTGAACATTTAGATCATTTTCGTCCTCCCTTGGCTTATTCTCGTCCAATTAGGGTTTTTTAACCAATCTTGTGTATCCAATAAGTGATTTTGTGTCATTGGTTGAACATTTAGGTCATTTTCGTCCTCAAAAGGCTTATTCTCGTCCAATTAGGGTTTTTAACCAATCTTGTGCATCCAATAAGTACATTTGTGTCATTGGTTGAACATTTAGGTCATTTTCGTCCTCCCAAGGCTTTTTCTCGTCCAATTAGGGTTTTGAACCAATCTTGTGCATCCAATAAGTGATGTTGTGTCATTGGTTGAACATTTAGGTCATTTTCGTCCTCCCAAGGCTTATTCTCGTCCAATTAGGGTTTTTAAGCAATCTTGTTCATCCAATAAGTGATTTTGTGTCATTGGTTGAACATTTAGGTCATTTTCGTCCTCCCAAGACTTATTCTAATCCAATTAGGGTTTTTAACCAATCTTGTGCATCAAATAAGTACATTTGTGTCATTGGTTGAACATTTAAGTCATTTTCGTCGTCCCAAGGCTTATTTTCGTCCAATTAGGGTTTTTAACCAATCTTGTGCATCTAATAAGTACATTTGTGTCATTGGTTGAACATTTAGGTCATTTTCGTCCTCCCTAGGCTTATTCTCGTCCAATTAGGGTTTTTAACCAATCTTGTGCATCCAATAAGTGATTTTGTGTCATTGGTTGAACATTTAGGTCATTTTCGTCCTCCCAAGGCTTGTTCTCGTCCAATTAGGGTTTTTAACCAATCTTGTGCATCCAATAAATACATTTGTGTCATTGGTTCAACATTTAGGTCATTTTCGTCCAATTAGGGTTTTTAACCAATCTTGTGCATCCAATAAGTTCATTTGTGTCATTGGTTGAACATTTAGGTCATTTTCGTCCTCCCTAGGCTTGTTCTCGTCCAATTAGGGTTTTTAACAAATCTTGTGCATCCAATAAGTGATTTTGTGTCATTGGTTGAACATTTAGGTCATTTTCGTCCTCCCAAGACTTATTCTTGTCCAATTAGGGTTTTTAAACAATGTTGTGCATCCAATAAGTACATTTGTGTCATTGGTTGAGCATTTAGGTCATTTTCGTCGTCCCAAGGCTTATTTTCGTCCAATTAGGGTTTTTAACCAATCTTGTGCATCCAATAAGTGATTTTCTGTCATTAGTTGAACATTTAGGTCATTTTCGTCCTCCCTAGGCGTATTTGAAGTAGCAATGTCGATTTACAAGGAAGGGGGTTTTAATTGTAAATGTTCCTATTTAAAAATTCCTGAAAAAACTTAAGAAAATAACTCAAGATTGATCTTGGTTGTGAAAACAGAAAACGGAGAACGTTCTTGGTTTTAACCAGAAAAACGGAGAACGTTCTTGGTTAGTTAAAATCAGTAATTCAGTTTATGTATTTAACTTGATAATCAATCAGACTAAAAGTAAATAGATAAGGGAAGAGATACCACACAAGGATATATCCTGGTTCACCCAACTCGGGCTACGTCCAGTCCTCACAACCGTGAGATTTTCCACTAAGTGTTCAAAACAAAGAACCTTCTTGGTTTTACAGCACCTAGCTCAGATCAACCTTGATCTGTTACAATATTAAAACCTTTCCACCTAGAAAGGAGTTCAATCAGGTCACCTATCAACCTTGATAGGACTTCTTACAATCTACCCAAACTATACTAAACTCTTATAGTTTGAGTTTTACAATAATGATGAGATTGTTTTGTTAGAATCTGAGATGTCTCAACTCTTGTTTGAGATTTGATTCTTTTACAGAGAAATACACGAAAATGATTCTAAGAATCGAATGGGAAAAATCAGAATTGATTCAATGTATGTGAGGGAGAGTATTCAAGTATGTAAGTGTATGTGATTGATGAATTTTCTTACTACTTGAAGCTCTGATTTTTCCTTGAGCTTGGCCTTCCTTTTATAGGTGATTTGAGCAATTAATTCAGGTCAGAAAGAGCTGTTGGGAGTGCTCTGTTTTCCTCTGACACAAGCAACCTTTCTGTTGAAAAAATAATCCATTGATGTGACAGTTTTGGGCCTTGCTTGACTGGGTTGTTTTGCTCAATTTCAAACAGATTTTCTGCGCTTTTAATGACCCATTAAGCTTCGAAAATACTTGATGATAATTGGGCTTTGATCTGGGCATTTGATTTGATCCAAAACAGTTTGGAAAGTAATGAACAACTTCTGCAGAAATAAGAGAATCGATTCTGCAGAAACGGAGATTGATCTTTGAAGCTTCATATGTAATTATTGATGTTACAGCTTCGATCTGGAGTTTTGATTCTGTCCAAAATAGTTTAATGAATGATTATAAACATCTGCAGAAGTAAGGAGATCAATGCTGAAATTCTGCAGAAACGGAGATTGATTCTGCCAAAACAGCTTGGAGAATGATGACAGTCTGCTGGAGAATGATGACAGTCTGCTGGAGAATGATGTTGAAAATTCTGGAGACTGATCTGAACATTCTGGAGACTGATGATCATTCTGCAGATTGATGTTATCATTTTGGAGACTGATCTGAACATTCTGGAGACTGATGATCATTCTGCAGATTGATGTTATCATTCTGGAGAATGATGTTAGCATGTTGGAGATTAATGTTAACATGCTGGAGAAAGATGTTAGCATGCTGGAGAATGATGTTGGCATGCTGGAGAATGATCAGAATGCTGTCAAGAATGTTGACAGTCAAGTTCAAATCTGTTTGGTCTTGCTAGTTTGTGATCTTCTCTCTTTGCGATCCGAATGCCTTCTTTGACTATAATGATTTCTACTTGTTCCTTGCCATGTACTGATGAACTAGTATAAAATTCAGAGGCAAAAGCTTCGTTGAAATAGTGGAGATTGATTGGTCAAGAGGCTGTGACGATCATTCTTGAAACTGGAGAACATTCTCCGTTTTCCAGATTTTGTTGTTTCTTTATATGTTCAGTTTTTAACTGTTTTCTTTGCTTTGCTTGATTCCTATCTTTGATTAATACACTCAAACACACATGTTAAAAACCAAAACACTTAGAATCATAACTATCATTCTTAATTAACTTTTTGTTTGTTTTCATCAAAACATTAAATTGAGATTTTGTCTCAACAATCTCCCCCTTTTTGATGATGACAAACATGTTAATTTAGATTTTAATTTTGATTCTAATTTTAATCATAGAGAGCTTAAAAGCTCCCCCTCAGAATATGATTCAGAATTTTGAACCAACATAAAATCTAAAATTAATTCTCCCCCTTTGTCAACACAAAAAGGTTGGGGAATACAAAGGAAATGTATACTACACATTGAAAACAATGAGTAGATTTCAGTTTTAAGAAAAATAACATTTTCTAAAAACTCCCCCTGAATATTTTGAAATTGATATCCTTCAAAATTCCAAAACACAAGTAAGATAAGATGAATGTGAACACGAGAGAGTGAGCGCATATAGGGAAGCAAAAATAAGATGAATGTGACAACATGTCAAATATAATTTCTCTCTTTACAAAACATTCTTATGTTAAAAGTGTGTTTTTCAAAACTAATTTTTTTGAAACGATCAAAGAGATTTGTTCACATAAAAAAAATGTTTTGTCACAACATTTTTCCAACCACACAAATTGACAATAAGGCACATGTTCAAACTTTGCTTTTATTTAGTAAGTATGTATGAGGCTTTTTGATTGTTGCTATCATGCTTAAAATAAATTTAAACATTTGAGATCAAATTTTCACAAAAGAAGTGAGCAACAAAAGACTCATTTGCCAAGACATATATTAATATGCCTTAAAATGCTCAAATATCAATTTTTGACTTCATGCCATAGTCTTTTTGGATTAGTTTTGAGTTTTAAAGAAATAAGTGGCACAAATCATTTTCATGAAGACCAAAATATATTCTCTTGTTGAACTCCTTCAAAAAATAAATCCTAAACAAGGATATATATTTAAAATATGTTGAAGAATGATAGAAATTAGACATATTCATGTATAAGTAATGACAAAGAGTGATGTAATCAATTTAAACTTTAAAGTCATACTTGCATAAAAAAATAGTATGCATTCCTAATTTAAAGAGCACTCAATCAATCACATAATATCATTAAAAAATATCCATTCTTATCATGATGCAAATATCATAAGAATTGGGATTAAGTGTACCTCCTTTAGTGATCTTGTTCAAAGATGAGTTCTTTAAATGTTGTTAGTTCTTCCAGGTTCATCAAGATGTAGATGCATATTAAATTAGACTGGGCATAACAACAGCCTCATCATAGTCAAACACTTGTTGCACATAATTCCCTTTTTTTTGTTTTTTGTTTTTTTGCCATATCCTCCACAATAAACACAATTCTTGGATGATTGTTCAGAGGCATGTCACTACTGTAGTTATACCTCCAGCAGCAGTTTTGGTATCAGTAATAAATCCCTCCCAATTTGTTCTTCCAATAATTTGATCATGAGGTGATGTTTTGGAGGAAAGGTAAGAAGTGAGGTAGGTGTAGGAGTGCCAAAAGCAAATGGTTCAAACTTATTAAGAAGTTTTTGATGTTTTTTCAACCATATCATCATAATAGGAAACATTAGATTTGATTGGATGTTGCATATAAACTGTCAAGAACGTTATGGAGAAAGTTCTGCACTTCTGGAGAATGTTCTGCTTTTCTGCAGAATGTTCTGTTTTCTGGAGAATGTTCTGCCCTTCTGTAGAAAGTTCTGCTCTTATGCAGAATGTTCTGCTCTTCTGCAGAAAGTTCTGCTCTTCTACAGAATGTTCTGCTCTTCTGCAGAATGTTCTGCTCTTCTGCAGAATGTTTTGGTACTGCTTCCAGAATGAACTTTGCTGCTGCTGTCCAGAATGTTCTTCTTCTTCATCATCCATTGCTTTAATGTTTCCAAAGGTTATAGATACTCCAAATTTTTGTAATGAGATGAGGCATCATACTTTTCAATTCTTGTGTATTGAACATGCCTTGTCCATGTATCAATGTTATTTCTTGATTGTTGGATGGTGTTCCTGCATCACAAGTTAGTAATGATTTTGGTACCCATATTTGTTTGGATCCTTGATGGTTAGTATATCTTCTTTTAGAAGATTTTTTAAAACTTGATCTCTTTTTAAAATAGCAAGTTGATTCTTGATGACCAATTTTGAGACAATAGGAGCATTTAATTGTTGATCTTGGAATGGATTTCGAAATATGAGTTTTAAAGGATTTTAATCTTGATTTTGAAGAAATCCCAGATCGTTCTCCTTTTTTCAGACTTTCTGGAGAAAGTTCTACTTTTGTTCCAGAACGTTCTCCGTTTTGAGAACAACTTGGAGAACATTCTCCTTTTTGCAGATTTTTTAAAACTGGTTCAGCTTTATTTGCAGAGCGATCTTCCCTTTTAAAAAACCTTTTGCTTTTAATCTTTTCATCTCTTTTCTTAAAGTAGCAAGCAGATTCCAGATGTCCAAGTTTCTTACAATATGAGCATTTGATTTTGCATTTATCCTCTTTTATTTCCGGAACAAAAAAGTTTTCATATATTTTCGTTTTTTGAGTTTTATCAAAACCAAGACCAGCTTTATCAAATATTCCCACTTGAGATCCCATGATTTTTTGAAAGGTTTCAGTAGCTTTAATAAAATTTGACAAGTCATTTATAAGAAGTTCATTTTTAGTTTTAAGGAGAACGTTCTCCGTTTTCGTTGCAAAACGTTCTTGATTTTCAAATTCATTATTTTCCTTAAAATGAGATTCCTGCATGTTCTGAATGATGATTTTTAGTTCATCAATCATAACCTGAGCTTTCTCTTTTTCCCTTTTCTCCTTTAAAACTTGATCTTTTAAAAGGCTACATTTTTGAACAAGCAGATTTGAATCATCAAGTAAGCTATCAAAATCTTTTTCAATTTGTTCACATAAAAGACATGGTTCAGAATTTATTACCTCCTTATCTTCAGTATCTGCCATTAAACATAAGTCGGCTTCTTCAGGTTCCTCTATTTCTGATTCATCAGAATCATTCCAGGTCACCATCATGGATTTTTTCTTGAAAGGGAACTTCTTTGGTGCTCTTTTGTTCAAGGGACATTCAGTTTTATAATGTCCTTGTTTGTTGCATCCAAAACATGTGATTTGACTTTTGTCTACCTCTATTTTGAAATTTTCCTTTTGATTTGAAAATCCCTTTTTGATATGATCCCTTCTTCTCAACATTCTCTGTATCTCTTTTGTAAGACGAACTATTTCTTCATCAACATCTTCTTGTTCGATTTCTTCTGAGTCCTCATCTGGACTTTCTTGAGATGTTTTCAAAGCTATTACTTTGCCCTTTTTGATTGGTCTGTCTTCTTGTAGCAGCACTTCATGTGCTCGTAATGTTCCAATCAATTCCTCAAGTCCGAGTACATCAAGATTCTTGGCCTGGCTTATGGCTGTCACCATTGGTCTCCATATTATTGGAAGACATCTCATGATCTTTCTGACTCTATCTTGTACCGAGTATGCTTTCCCTAAGGAGCGCATTTCATTTACAATGGTTGTGAATCTTGAGTACATCTCATCAATGGTTTCTCCTTCATTCATTTTAAAGAGTTCAAACTTTCTTATGCCAATGTCTATTCTTGTTTCTTTAACATGGCTTGTTCCTTCATGATGAGTTTGTAGTGTATCCCATACTTCTTTAGCAGTTGTGCATTCATCAACTCTTTCACTTTCTTGACTACTCAAAGCACACGATAAGAATAATTGAGCTTTAGAGTTTAGGAGTACCTTGGTTTTATCTTCAACTGTCCAGTCTGTTTCTTTCTTCGCAGCAGAGTTTGAATCATTTTGATCAACTCTTGGTGTGAAATCTCCATCTGTAATGATGCGCCACATTCCTGTATCTTGAGATTTCAAGAACAACTGCATTTTGTTTTTCCAGAAATAGTAATCTGTGCCATCAAAGTAAGGTGGTCTATATGATGACCCTCCTTCAGCAATGTACATAACTTTTGACATTTTTCTTCTAGATCTTTTTCTCTAACACTTGTTAGGTGTTCAACTTTAGAGACCGGGCTCTGATACCAATTGAAGTAGCAATGTCGATTTACAAGGAAGGGGGGTTTGAATTGTAAATGTTCCTATTTAAAAATTCCTGAAAAACTTAAGAAAATAACTCAAGATTGATCTTGGTTGTGAAAACAGAAAACGGAGAACGTTCTTGGTTTTAACCAGAAAAACAGAGAACGTTCTTGGTTAGTTAAAATCAGAAATTCAGTTTATGTATTTAACTTGATAATCAATCAGACTGAAAGTAAATAGATAAGGGAAGAGATACCACACAAGGATATATCCTGGTTCACCCAATTGGGGCTACGTCCAGTCCTCACAACCGTGAGATTTTCCACTAAGTGTTCAAAACAAAGAACCTTCTTGGTTTTACAGCACCTAGCTCAGATCAACCTTGATCTGTTACAATATTAAAACCTTTCCACCCAGAAAGGAGTTCAATCAGGTCACCTATCAACCTTGATAGGATTTTTAATGACCCATTAAGCTTCGAAAATACTTGATGATAATTGGGCTTTGATCTGGGCATTTGATTTGATCCAAAACAGTTTGGAAAGTAATGAACAACTTCTGCAGAAATAAGAGAATCGATTCTGCAGAAACGGAGATTGATCTTTGAAGCTTCATATGTAATTATTGATGTTACAGCTCCGATCTGGAGTTTTGATTCTGTCCAAAATAGTTTAATGAATGATTATAAACATCTGCAGAAGTAAGGAGATCAATGCTGAAATTCTGCAGAAACGGAGATTGATTCTGCCAAAACAGCTTGGAGATTGATGACAGTCTGCTGGAGAATGATGACAGTCTGCTGGAGAATGATGTTGAAAATTCTGGAGACTGATTTGAACATTCTGCAGACTGATGATCATTCTGCAGATTGATGTTATCATATTGGAGACTGATCTGAACATTCTGGAGACTGATGATCATTCTGCAGATTGATGTTATCATTCTGGAGAATGATGTTAGCATGTTGGAGATTAATGTTAACATGCTGGAGAAAGATGTTAGCATGCTGGAGAATGATGTTGGCATGCTGGAGAATGATCAGAATGCTGTCAAGAATGTTGACAGTCAAGTTCAAATTTGTTTAGTCTTGCTAGTTTGTGATCTTCTCTCTTTGCGATCCGAATGCCTTCTTTGACTATAATGATTTCTACTTGTTCCTTGCCATGTACTGATGAACTAGTATAAAATTCAGAGGCAAAAGCTTCGTTGAAATAGTGGAGATTGATTGGTCAAGAGGCTGTGACGATCATTCTTGAAACTGGAGAACATTCTCCGTTTTCCAGATTTTGTTGTTTCTTTATATGTTCAGTTTTTAACTGTTTTCTTTGCTTTGCTTGATTCCTATCTTTGATTAATACACTCAAACACACATGTTAAAAACCAAAACACTTAGAATCATAACTATCATTCTTAATTAACTTTTTGTTTGTTTTCATCAAAACATTAAATTGAGATTTTGTCTCAACAGTATTCTCATCCAATTAGGGTTTTTAACCAATCTTGTGCATCCAATAAGTACATTTGTGTCATTGGTTGAACATTTAGATCATTTTCGTCCTCCCTTGGCTTATTCTCGTCCAATTAGGGTTTTTTAACCAATCTTGTGTATCCAATAAGTGATTTTATGTCATTGGTTGAACATTTAGGTCATTTTCGTCCTCAAAAGGCTTATTCTCGTCCAATTAGGGTTTTTAACCAATCTTGTGCATCCAATAAGTACATTTGTGTCATTGGTTGAACATTTAGGTCATTTTCGTCCTCCCAAGGCTTATTCTCGTCAAATTAGGGTTTTTAACCAATCTTGTGCATCCAATAAGTGATGTTGTGTCATTGGTTGAACATTTAGGTCATTTTCGTCCTCCCAAGGCTTATTCTCGTCCAATTAGGGTTTTTAAGCAATCTTGTGCATCCAATAAGTGATTTTGTGTCATTGGTTGAACATTTAGGTCATTTTCGTCCTCCCAAGACTTATTCTCGTCCAATTAGGGTTTTTAACCAATCTTGTGCATCAAATAAGTACATTTGTGTCATTGGTTGAACATTTAGGTCATTTTCGTCGTCCCAAGGCTTATTCTCGTCCAATTAGGGTTTTTAACCAATCTTGTGCATCCAATAAGTGATTTTGTGTCATTGGTTAAACATTTAGGTCATTTTTGTCCTCCCAAGCCTTATTCTCGTCCAATTAGGGTTTTTAAGCAATCTTGTGCATCCAATAAGTGATTTAGTGTCATTGGTTGAACATTTAGGTCATTTTCGTCCTCCCTAGGCTTATTCTCGTCCAATTAGGGTTTTTAACCAATCTTGTGCATCCAATAAGTGATTTTGTGTCATTGGTTAAACATTTAGGTCATTTTCGTCCTCCCTAGGCTTATTCTCGTCCAATTAGGGTTTTTAACCAATCTTGTGCATCCAATAAGTACACTTGTGTCATTGGTTGAACATTTAGGTCATTTTCGTCCTCCCAAGGCTAATTCTCGTCCAATTAGGGTTTTTAACAAATCTTGTGCATCAAATAACTGATTTTTTGTCATTGGTTGAACATTTAGGTCATTTTCGTCCCCCCTAGGCTTATTCTCATCCAATTAGGGTTTTTAACCAATCTTGTGCATCCAATAAGTGATTTTGTGTCATTGGTTGAACATTTAGGTCATTTTCGTCCTCCCTAGGCTTATTCTCGTCCAATTAGGGTTTTTAACCAATCTTGTGCATCCAATAAGTGATTTTGTGTCATTGGTTAAACATTTAGGTCATTTTCGTCCTCCCTAGGCTTATTCTCGTCCAATTAGGGTTTTTAACTAATCTTGTGCATCCAATAAGTGATTTTGTGTCATTGGTTGAACATTTAGGTCATTTTCGTCCTCCCTAGTCTTATTCTCGTCCAATTAAGGTTTTTAACCAATCTTGTGCATCCAATAAGTGATTTTGTGTCATTGGTTGAACATTTAGGTCATTTTCTTCATCCCTAGGCATATTCTCGTTCAATTAAGGTTTTTAACAAATCTTGTGCATCCAATAAGTACATTTGTGTCATTGGTTGAACATTTAGGTCATTTTCGTCCTCCCTATGCTTATTCTCGTCCAATTATGGTTTTTAACCAATCTTGTGCCTCCAATAAGTGATTTTGTGTCATTGGTTAAGCATTTAGGTCATTTTCGTCCTCCCAAGGCTTATTCTTGCCAATTAGGGTTTTTAACCAATCTTGTGCATCCAATAAGTACATTTGTGTCATTTGTTGAACATTTAGGACATTTTCGTCCTCCTAAGGCATATTCTCGTCCAATTAGGGTTTTTAACCAATCTTGTGCATCCAATAAGTGATTTTGTGTCATTGGTTGAACATTTAGGTCATTTTCGTCCTCCCTAGGCTTATTCTCGTCCAATTAGGGTTTTTAACCAATCTTGTGCATCCAATAAGTGATTTTGTGTCATTGGTTAAACATTTAGGTCATTTTCGTCCTCCCTAGGCTTATTCTCGTCCAATTAGGGTTTTTAACCAATCTTGTGCATGGAATAAGTGATTTTGTGTCATTGGTTGAACATTTAGGTCATTTTCGTTTTCCCTAGGCTTATTCTCGTCCAATTAGGGTTTTTAACCAATCTTGTGCATCCAATAAGTGATTTTGTGTCATTGGTTGAACATTTAGGTCATTTTCGTCCTCCCAAGGCTTATTCTCGTCCAATTAGGGTTTTTAACCAATCTTGTGCATCCAATAAGTGATTTTGTGTCATTGGTTGAACATTTAGGTCATTTTCGTCCTCCCAAGGCTTATTCTCGTTCAATTAGGGTTTTTAACCAATCTTGTTCATCCAATAATTGATTTTGTGTCATTGGTTGAACATTTAGGTCATTTTCGTCGTCCCTAGGCTTATTCTGGTCCAATTAGGGTTTTTAACCAATCTTGTGCATCCAATAAGTGATTTTGGGTCATTGGTTGAACATTTAGGTCAATTTCGTCCTCCCTAGGCTTATTCTCGTCCAATTAGGGTTTTTAACCAATCTTGTGCATCCAATAAGTGATTTTGTGTCATTGGTTGAACATTTAGGTCATTTTCGTCCTCCCAAGGCTTATTCTCGTCCAATTAGGGTTTTTAACCAATCTTGTGCATCCAATAAGTGATTTTGTGTCATTGGTTGAACATTTAGGTCATTTTCGTCCAATTAGGGTTTTTAACCAATCTTGTGCATCCAATAAGTGATTTTGTGTCATTGGTTGAACATTTAGGTCATTTTCGTCCTCCGAATGCTTATTCTCGTCCAATAAGGGTTTCTAACCAATCTTGTGCATCCAATAAGTACATTTGTGTCATTGGTTGAACATTTAGGTCATTTTCGTCCTCCCAAGGCTTATTCTCGTCCAATTAGGGTTTTTAAGCAATCTTGTGCATCCAATAAGTGATTTTGTGTCATTGGTTGAACATTTAGGTCATTTTCGTCCTCCCAAGACTTATTCTCGTCCAATTAGGGTTTTTAACCAATCTTGTGCATCCAATAAGTGATTTTGTGTCATTGGTTGAACATTTAGGCCATTTTCGTCCTCCCTAGGCTTATTCTCGTCCAATTAGGGTTTTTAATTTATCTTGTGCTTCCAATAAGTACATTTGTGTCATTGGTTGAACATTTAGGTCATTTTCGTCCTCCCAAGGCTTATTCTCGTCCAATTAGGGTTTTTAACCAATCTTGTGCATCCAATAAGTGATTTTGTGTCATTGGTTGAACATTTAGGTCATTTTCGTCGTCCTAAGGCTTATTCTCGTCCAATTAGGGTTTTTAACCAATCTTGTGCATCCAATAAGTGATTTTGTGTCATTGGTTGAACATTTAGGTCATTTTCGTCCTCCCTAGGCTTATTCTCGTCCAATTAGGGTTTTTAACCAATCTTGTGCATCCAATAAGTACATTTGTGTCATTGGTTGAACATTTAGGTCATTTTCTTCCTCCCAAGGCTTATTCTCGTCCAATTAGGGTTTTTAACCAATCTTGTGCATCAAATAAGTGATTTTGTGTTATTGGTTGAACATTTAGGTCATTTTCGTCCTCCCTAGGCTTATTCTCGTCCAATTAGGGTTTTTAACTAATCTTGTGCATCCAATAAGTGATTTTGTGTCATTGGTTGAACATTTAGGTCATTTTCGTCCTCCCTATGCTTATTCTCTTCCAATTAGGGTTTTTAACCAATCTTGTGCATCCATTAAGTACATTTGTGTCATTGGTTGAACATTTAGGTCATTTTCGTCCTCCCAAGGCTTATTCTCGTCCAATTAGGGTTTTTAACCAATCTTGTGCATCCAATAAGTACTTTTGTGTCATTGGTTGAACATTTAGGTCATTTTCGTCCTCCCAAGGCTTATTCTCGTCCAATTAGGGTTTTTAACCAATCTAGTGCATCCAATAAGTACATTTGTGTCATTGGTTGAACATTTAGGTCATTTTCGTCCTCCCATGTCTTATTCTCGTGCAATTAGGGTTTTTAACCAATCTTGTGCATCCAATAAGTACATTTGTGTCATTGGTTGAACATTTAGGTTATTTTCGTCCTCCCAAGGCTTATTCTCGTCCAATTAGGGTTTTTAACCAATCTTGTGCATCCAATAAGTGATTTTGTGTCATTGGTTGAACATTTAGGTCATTTTCGTCCTCGCAAGGCTTATTCTCGTCCAACTAGGGTTTTTAACCAATCTTGTGCATCCAATAAGTACATTTGTGTCATTGGTTGAACATTTAGGTCATTTTCGTCCTCCCAAGGCTTATTCTCGTCCAATTAGGGTTTTTAACCAATCTTGTGCATCCAATAAGTACATTTGTGTCATTGGTTGAACATTTAGGTCATTTTCGTCCTCCGATGGCTTATTCTCGCCCAATTAGGGTTTTTAACCAATCTTGTGCATCCAATAAGTACATTTGTGTCATTGGTTGAACATTTAGGTCATTTTCGTCCTCCCAAGGCTTATTCTCGTCCAATTAGGGTTTTTAACCAATCTTGTGCATCAAATAAGTGATTTTGTGTCATTGGTTGAACATTTAGGTCATTTTCATCCTCCCTAGGCTTATTCTCGTTTAATTAGGGTTTTTAACTAATCTTGTGCATCCAATAAGTGATTTTGTGTCATTGGTTTAACATTTAAGTCATTTTCGTCCTCCCTAGGCTTATTCTCGTCCAATTAGGGTTTTTAAACAATCTTGTGTATCCAATAAGTACATTCGTGTCATTGGTTGAACATTTAGGCCATTTTCGTCCTCCCAAGGGTTATTCTCGTCCAATTAGGGTTTTTAACCAATCTTGTGCATCCAATAAGTACATTTGTGTCATTGGTTGAACATTTAGGTCATTTATGTCCTCCAAAAGCTTATTCTCGTCCAATTAGGGTTTTTAACCAATCTTGTGCATCCCATAAGTGATTTTGTGTCATTGGTTGAACATTTAGGTCATTTTCATCCTCCCTAGGCTTATTCTCGTCCAATTAGGGTTTTTAACCAATCTTGTGCATCCAATAAGTGATTTTGTGTCATTGGTTGAAAATTTTGGTCATTTTCGTCCTCCCTAGGCTTATTCTCGTCCAATTAGGGTTTTTAACCAATCTTGTGCATCAAATAAGTGATTTTGTGTCATTGGTTAAACATTAAGGTCATTTTCGTCCTCCCTAGGCTTATTCTCGTCCAATTAGGGTTTTTAAACAATCTTGTGTATTCAATAAGTGATTTTGTGCCATTGTTTGAACATTTAGGTCATTTTCGTCCTCCCAAGGGTTATTCTCGTCCAATTAGGGTTTTTAACCAATCTTGTGCATCCAATAAGTACATTTGTGTCATTGGTTGAACATTTAGGTCATTTATGTCCTCCAAAAGCTTATTCTCGTCAAATTAGGGTTTTTAACCAATCTTGTGCATCCAATAAGTGATTTTGTGTCATTGGTTGAACATTTAGGTCATTTTCGTCCTCCCAAGGCTTATTCTCGTCCAATTAGGGTTTTTAAACACTCTTGTGTATCCAATAAGTGATTTTGTGCCATTGGTTGAACATTTAGGTGATTTTCGTCCTCCCAATGTTTATTTTCGTCCAATTAGGGTTTTTAACCAATCTTGTGCATCCAATAAGTACATTTGTGTCATTGGTAGAACATTTAGGTCATTTATGTCCTCCAAAAGCTTATTCTCGTCCAATTAGGGTTTTTAACCAATCTTGTGCATCAAATAAGTGATTTTGTGTCATTGGTTGAACATTTAGGTCATTTTCGTCCTCCCTAGGCTTATTCTCGTCTAATTAGGGTTTTTAACCAATCTTGTGCATCCAATAAGTGATTTTGTGTCATTGGTTGAACATTTAGGTCATTTTCGTCCTCCCTAAGCTTATTCTCGTCCAATTAGGGTTTTTTAACAATCTTGTGCATCCAATAGGTTATTTTGTGCCATTGGTTGAACATTTAGATCATTTTCTTCCTCCTAAGGCTTATTCTCGTCCAATTAGGGTTTTTAACCAATCTTGTGCATCAAATAAGTGATTTTGTGTCATTGGTTGAACATTTAGGTCATTTTCGTCCTCCCTAGGCTTATTCTCGTCCGATTAGGGTTTTTAACCAAATTTGTGCATCCAATAAGTGATTTTGTGTCTTTGGTGGAACATTTAGCTCATTTTCATCCTCCCTAGGCTTATTCTCGTCCAATTAGGGTTTTTAACCAATCTTGTGCATCCAATAAGTACACTTGTGTCATTGGTTGAACATTTAGGTCATTTTCGTCCTCCCAAGGCTTATTCTCGTCCAATTAGGGTTTTTAAGCAATCTTGTGCATCCAATAAGTGATTTTGTGTCATTGGTTGAACATTTAGGTCATTTTCGTCCTCCCTAGGCTTATTCTCGTCCAATTAGGGTTTTTAAGCAATCTTGTGCATCCAATAAGTGATTTTGTGTCATTGGTTGAACATTTAGGTCATTTTCGTCCTCCCAAGACTTATTCTCGTCCAATTAGGGTTTTTAACCAATCTTGTGCATCAAATAAGTACATTTGTGTCATTGGTTGAACATTTAGGTCATTTTCGTCGTCCCAAGGCTTATTCTCGTCCAATTAGGGTTTTTAACCAATCTTGTGCATCCAATAAGTGATTTTGTGTCATTGGTTGAACATTTAGGTCATTTTTGTCCTCCCAAGCCTTATTCTCGTCCAATTAGGGTTTTTAAGCAATCTTGTGCATCCAATAAGTGATTTAGTGTCATTGGTTGAACATTTAGGTCATTTTCGTCCTCCCTAGGCTTATTCTCGTCCAATTAGGGTTTTTAACCAATCTTGTGCATCCAATAAGTGATTTTGTGTCATTGGTTGAACATTTAGGTCATTTTCGTCCTCCCAAGGCTTATTCTCCTCCAAATAGGGTTTTTAACCAACGTTGTGCATCCAATAAGTGATTTTGTGTCATTGGTTGAACATTTAGGTCATTTTCGTCATCCCAAGGCTTATTCTCGTCCAATTAGGGTTTTTAACCAATCTTGTGCATCCAATAAGTGATTTTGTGTCATTGGTTGAACATTTAGGTCATTTTCGTCCTCCCTAGGCTTATTCTCGTCTAATTAGGGTTTTTAACCAATCTTGTGCATCCAATAAGTGATTTTGTGTCATTGGTTGAACATTTAGGTCATTTTCGTCCTCCCCAGGCTTATTCTCGTCCAATTAGGGTTTTTAACCAATCTTGTGCATCCAATAAGTGATTTTGTGTCATTGGTTGAACATTTAGATCATTTCCGTCCTGCCAAGGCTTATTCTCGTCCAATTAGGGTTTTTAACCAATCTTGTACATCGAATAAGTGATTTTGTGTCATTGGTTGAACATTTAGGTCATTTTCGTCCTCCCTAGGCTTATTCTCGTCCAATTAGGGTTTTTAACCAATCTTGTGCATCCAATAAGTGATTTTGTGTCATTGGTTGAACATTTAGGTCATTTTCGTCCTCCCAAAGCTTATTCTCGTCCAATTAGGATTTTTAACCAATCTTGTGCATCCAATAAGTGATTTTGTGCCATTGGTTGAACATTTAGGTCATTTTCGTCCTCCCTAGGCTTATTCTCGTCCAATTAGGGTTTTTAACCAATCTTGTGCATCCAATAAGTGATTTTGTGTCATTGGTTAAACATTTAGGTCATTTTCGTCCTCCCAAGGCTTATTCTCGTCAAATTAGGGTTTTTAACCAATCTTGTGCATCCAATAAGTGATTTTGTGTCATTGGTTGAACATTTAGGTCATTTTCGTCCTCCCAAGGCTTATTCTCGTCCAATTAGGGTTTTTATCCAATCTTGTGCATCCAATAAGTGATTTTGTGTCATTGGTTGAACATTTAGGTCATTTTCGTCCTCCTAAGGCGTATTCTCGGCCAATTAGGGTTTTTATCCAATCTTGTGCATCCAATAAGTACATTTGTGTCATTGGTTGAACATTTAGGTCATTTTCGTCCTCCCAAGGCTTATTCTCGTCCAATTAGGGTTTTTGACCAATCTTGTGCATCCAATAAGTACATTTGTGTCATTGGTTGAACATTTAGGTCATTTTCGTCCTCCCAAGGCTTATTCTCGTGCAACTAGGGTTTTTAACCAATCTTGTGCATCCAATAAGTACATTTGTGTCATTGGTTGAACATTTAGGTCATTTTCGTCCTCCCAAGGCTTATTCTCGTCCAATTAGGGTTTTTAACCAATCTTGTGCATCCAATAAGTGATTTTGTGTCATTGGTTGAACATTTAGGTCATTTTCGTCCTCCCAAGGCTTATTCTCGTCCAATTAGGGTTTTTAAGCAATCTTGTGCATCCAATAAGTGATTTAGTGTCATTGGTTGAACATTTAGGTCATTTTCGTCCTCCCTAGGCTTATTCTCGTCCAATTAGGGTTTTTAACCAATCTTGTGCATCCAATAAGTGATTTTGTGTCATTGGTTAAACATTTAGGTCATTTTCGTCCTCCCTAGACTTATTCTCGTCCAATTAGGGTTTTTAACCAATCTTGTGCATCCAATAAGTGATTTTGTGTCATTGATTGAACATTTAGGTCATTTTCGTCCTCCCAAGGCTTATTCTCGTCCAACTAGGGTTTTTAACCAATCTTGTGCATCCAATAAGTACATTTGTGTCATTGGTTGAACATTTAGGTCATTTTCGTCCTCCCAAGGCTTATTCTCGTCCAATTAGGGTTTTTAACCAATCTTGTGCATCCAGTAAGTACATTTGTGTCATTGATTGAACATTTAGGTCATTTTCGTTCTCCCTAGGCTTATTCTCGTCCAATTAGGGTTTTTATCCAATCTTGTAAATCCAATAAGTGATTTTGTGTCATTGGTTGAACATTTAGGTCATTTTCGTCCTCCCAAGGCTTATTTTCGTCCAATTAGGGTTTTTAACCAATCTTGTGCATCCAATAAGTACATTTGTGTCATTGGTTGAACATTTAGGTCATTTTCGTCCTCCCAAGGCTTTTTCTCGTCCAATTAGGGTTTTTAACCAATCTTGTGCATCCAATAAGTACATTTGTGTCATTGGTTGAACATTTAGGTCATTTTCGTCCTCCCAAGGCTTATTCTCGTACAATTAGGGTTTTTAACCAATCTTGTGCATCCAATAAGTGATTTTGTGTCGTTGGTTGAACATTTAGGTCATTTTCGTCCTCCCAAGGCTTATTCTCGTCCAATTAGGGTTTTTAACCAATCTTGTGCATCCAATAAGTACATTTGTGTCATTGGTTGAACATTTAGATCATTTTCGTCCTCCCTTGGCTTATTCTCGTCCAATTAGGGTTTTTTTGACCAATCTTGTGTATCCAGTAAGTGATTTTGTGTCATTGGTTGAACATTTAGGTCATTTTCGTCCTCAAAAGGCTTATTCTCGTCCAATTAGGGTTTTTAACCAATCTTGTGCATCCAATAAGTACATTTGTGTCATTGGTTGAACATTTAGGTCATTTTCGTCCTCCCAAGGCTTATTCTCAGCCAATTAGGGTTTTTAACCAATCTTGTGCATCCAATAAGTACATTTGTGTCATTGGTTGAACATTTAGGTCATTTTCGTCCTCCCAAGGCTTATTCTCGTCCAATTAGGGTTTTTAACCAATCTTGTGCATACAATAAGTACATTTGTGTCATTTGTTGAACATTTAGGTCATTTTCGTCCTCCCAAGGCTTATTCTCGTCCAATTAGGCTTTTTAACCAATCTTGTGCATCCAGTAAGTACATTTGTGTCATTGGTTGAACATTTAGGTCATTTTCGTCCTCCCAAGGCTTATTCTCGTCCAATTAGGGTTTTTTAACCAATCTTGTGTATCCAATAAGTGATTTTGTGTCATTGGTTGAACATTTAAGTCATTTTCGTCCTCAAAAGGCTTATTCTCGTCCAATTAGGGTTTTTAACCAATCTTGTGC
>JBBPBP010000680.1:0-12581 GCA_037974735.1 Cicer chorassanicum
ATGACCTAAATGTTCAACCAATGACACAAATGTACTTATTGGATGCACAAGATTGGTTAAAAACCCTAATTGGACGAGAATAAGCCTTGGGACGACAAAAATGACCTCAATGTTCAACCAATGACACTAATGTACTTCTTTGATGCACAAGATTGGTTAAAAACCCTAATTGGACGAGAATAAGTCTTGGGAGGACAAAAATGACCTAAATGTTCAACCAATGACACAAAATCACTTATTGGATGAACAAGATTGCTTAAAAACCCTAATTGGACGAGAATAAGCCTTGGGAGGACGAAAATGACCTAAATGTTCAACCAATGACACAAAATCACTTATTGGATGCACAAGATTGGTTAAAAACCTTAATTGGACGAGAATAATCCTAGGGAGGACGAAAATGACCTAAATGTTCAACCAATGACACAAATGAACTTATTGGATGCACAAGATTGGTTAAAAACCCTAATTGGACGAGAATAAGCCTTGGGAGGACGAAAATGACCTAAATGTTCAACCAATGACACAAAATCACTTATTGGATGCACAATATTGGTTTAAAACCCTAATTGGACGAGAATAAGCCTTGGAAGGACGAAAATTACCTAAATGTTCAACCAATGACACAAAATCACTTATTGGATGCACAAGATTGGTTAAAAACCCTAATTGGACGAGAATAAGCATTGGGAGGACGAAAATGACCTAAATGTTCAACCAATGACACAAATGTACTTATTGGATGCACAAGATTGGTTAAAAACCCTAATTGGACGAGAATAAGCCTTGGGAGGACGAAAATGACCTAAATGTTCAACCAATGACACAAATGTACTTATTGGATGCACACTATTGGTTAAAACCCCTAATTGGACGAGAATAAGCCTAGGGAGGACGAAAATGATCTAAATGTTCAACTAATTACACAAAATCACTTATTGGATGCACAAGATTTGTTAAAAACCCTAATTGGACGAGAATAAGCATTGGGAGGACAAAAATGACCTAAATCTTCAACCAATGACACAAATGTACTTATTGGATGCACAAGATAGGTTAAAACCCTAATTGGACGAGAATAAGCCTTGGGAGGATGAAAATGACCTAAATGTTCAACCAATGACACAAAATCACTTATTGGATGCACAAGATTGGTTAAAAACCCTAATTGGACGAGAATAAGCATTGGGAGGACGAAAATGACCTAAATGTTCAACCAATGACACAAATGTACTTATTGGATGCACAAGATTGGTTAAAAACCCTAATTGGACGAGAAAAATCCTAGGGAGGATGAAAATGACCTAAATGTTCAACCAATGACACAAATGTACTTATTGGATGCACAAGATTGGTTAAAAACCCTAATTGGACGAGAATAAGCCTTGGGAGGACGAAAATGACCTAAATGTTCAACCAATGACACAAAATCACTTATTGGATGCACAAGATTGGTTAAAACCCCTAATTGGACGAGAATATGCCTTGGGAGGACGAAAAATGACCTAAATGTTCAACCAATGACACAAATGTACTTATTGGATGCACAAGATTGGTTAAAAACCCTAATTGGACGAGAATAAGCCTTGGGAGGACGAAAATGACCTAAATGTTCAACCAATGACACAAAATCACTTATTGGATGCACAAGATTGGTTAAAAACCCTAATTGGACGAGAATAAGCCTTGGGAGGAAGAAAATGACCTAAATGTTCAACCAATGACAATAAATCACTTATTGGATGCACAAGATTTGTTAAAAACCCTAATTGGACGAGAATAAGCCTTGGGAGGACGAAAATGACCTAAATGTTCAACCAATGACACAAAATCACTTATTGGATGCACAAGATTGGTTAAAAACCCTAATTGGACGAGAATAAGCCTTGGGAGGACGAAAATGACCTAACTGTTCAACCAATGACACAAAATCACTTATTGGATGCACAAGATTGGTTAAAAACCCTAATTGGACGAGAATAAGCTTAGGGAGGACGAAAATGACCTAAATGTTCAACCAATGACACAAAATCACTTATTGGATGCACAAGATTGGTTAAAAACCCTAATTGGACGAGAATAAGCCTTGGGAGGACGAAGATGACCTAAATGTTCAACCAATGACACAAATAAACTTATTGGATGCACAAGATTGATTAAAAACCCTAATTGGACGAGAATAAGTCTTAAGAGGACGAAAATGACCTAAATGTTCAACCAATGACACAAAATCACTTATTGGATGCACAAGATTGGTTAAAAACGCTATTTGGACGAGAATAAGCTTTTGGAGGACATAAATGACCTAAATGTTCAACCAATGACACAAATGTACTTATTGGATGCACAAGATTGGTTAAAAACCCTAATTGGACGAGAATAAGCCTTGGGAGGACGAAAATGACCTAAATGTTCAACCAATGACACAAATAAACTTATTGGATGCACAAGATTGGTTAAAAACCCTAATTGGATGAGAATAAGCCTAGGGAGGACGAAAATGACCTAAATGTTCAACCAATGACACAAAATCACTTATTGGATGCACAAGATTGGTTAAAAACCCAAATTGGACGAGAATAAGCCTAGGGAGGACGAAAATGACCTAAATGTTCAACCAATAACACAAATGTAATTATTGGATGCACAAGATTGGTTAAAAACCCTTATTGGACAAGAATAAGCCTTGGCAGGACGAAAATGACCTAAATGTTCAACCAATGACACAAAATCACTTATTGGATGCACAAGATCAGTTCAAAATCCTAATTGGACGAGAATAAGCCTTGGGAGGACGAAAATGACCTAAATGTCCAAACAATGACACAAATGAACTTATTGGATGCACAAGATTGGTTAAAAACCCTAATTGGACGAGAATAAGCCTTGGGAGGACGAAAATGACCTAAATGTTCAACCAATGACACAAAATCACTTATTGGATGCACAAGATTGGTTAAAAACCCTAATAGCACGAGAATAAGCATTGGGAGGACGTAAATGACCTAAATGTTCAACCAATGACACAAATGTACTTATTGGATGCACAAGATTGGTTAAAAACCCTAATTGGACGAGAATAAGCCTTGGGAGGACGAAAATGACCTAAATGTTCAACCAATGACAGAAATGTACTTATTGGATGCACAAGTTTGGTTAAAAACCCTAATTGGACGAGAATAATCCTTGGGAGGACGAAAATGACCTAAATGTTCAACCAATGACACAAATGTACTTATTGGATGCACAAGATTGGTTAAAAACCCTAATTGGACGAGAATAAGCCTTGGGAGGACGAAAATGACCTAAATGTTCAACCAATGACACAAATGTACTTATTGGATGCACAAGATTGGTTAAAAACCCGAATTGGACGAGAATAAGCCATGGGAGGACGAAAATGACCTAAATGTTCAACCAATGACACAAATGTACTTATTGGATGCACAAGATTGGTTAAAAACCCTAATTGGACGAGAATAAGCCTTGGGAGGACGAAAATGACCTAAATGTTCAACCAATGACACAAAATCACTTATTGGATGCACAAGATTGGTTAAAAACCCTAATAGGTCAAGAATAAGCCTTGGGAGGACGAAAATGACCTAAATGTTCAACCAATGACACAAATGTACTTATTGGATGCACAAGATTGTTTAAAAACCCTAATTGGACGAGAATAAGCCTTGGGAGGACGAAAATGACCTAAATGTTCAACCAATGACACAAATGTACTTATTGGATGCACAAGATTGGTTAAAAACCCTAATTGGATGAGAAAAAGCCTAGGGAGGATGAAAATGACCTAAATGTTCAACCAATGACACAAATGTACTTATTGGATGCACAAGATTGGTTAAAAACCCTAATTGGACGAGAATAAGCCTTGGGAGGACGAAAATGACCTAAATGTTCAACCAATGACACAAAATCACTTATTGGATGCACAATATTGGAGAAAAACCCTAATTGGATGAGAATAAGCCTTGGGAGGACGAAAATGACCTAAATGTTCAACCAATGACACAAAATCACTTATTGGATGCACAAGATTGGTTAAAAATTGTAATTGGTCGAGAATAAGCCTTAGGAGGACGAAAATGACCTAAATGTTCAACCAATGACACAAATGTACTTATTGGATGCACAAGATTGGTTAAAAACCCTAATTGGACGAGAATAAGCCTTGGGAGGACGAAAATGACCTAAATGTTCAACCAATGACACAAATGTACTTATTGGATGCACAAGATTGGTTAAAAACCCTAATTGGACGAGAATAAGCCTTGGGAGGACGAAAATGACCTAAATGTTCAACCAATGACACAAAATTACTTATTGGATGCACAAGATTGGTTAGAAACCCTAATTGGACGAGAATAAGCCTAGGGAGGACGAAAATGACCTAAATGTTCAACCAATGACACAAAATCACTTATTGGATGCACAAGATTGGTTAAAAACCCTAATTGGACGAGAATAAGCCTTGGGAGGACGAAAATGACCTAAATGTTCAACCAATGACACAAAATCACTTATTGAATGCACAAGATTGATGAAAAACCCTAATTGCACGAGAATAAGCCTAGGGAGGACGAAAATGACCTAAATGTTCAACCAATGACACAAATGTACTTATTGGATGCACAAGATTGGTTAAAAACCCTAATTGGACGAGAATAAGTCTTGGGAGGACGAAAATGACCTAAATGTTCAACCAATGACACAAAATCACTTGTTGGATGCACAAGATTGGTAACAAACCCTAATTGGACGAGAACAAGCCTTGGGAGGTCGAAAATGACCTAAATGTTCAACCAATGACACAAATGTACTTATTGGATGCACAAGATTGGTTAAAAACCCTAATTGGACGAGAATAAGCCTTGGGAGGACGAAAATGACCTAAATGTTCAACCAATGACACAAAATCACTTATTGGATGCACCAGATTGGTTAAAAACCCTAATTGGACGAGAATAAGCCTTGGGAGGACGAAAATGACATAAATGTTCATCCAATGACACAAATGTACTTATTGGATGCACAAGATTGGTTAATAACCCTAATTGGACGAGAATAAGCCTTGGGAGGACGAAAATTACCTAAATGTTCAACCAATGACACAAAATTACTTATTGGATGCATAAGATTGGTTAAAAACCCTAATTGGACAAGAATAAGCCTAGAGAGGACGAAAATGACCTAAATGTTCAACCAATGACACAAAATCACATATTGGATGCACAAGATTGGTTCAAAACCCTAATTGGACGAGAATAAGCCTTGGGAGGACGAAAATGACCTAAATGTTCAACCAATGACACAAAATCAGTTATTGGATGCACAAGATTGATTAAAAACCCTAATTGGACGAGAATAAGCCTTGGGAGGAGGAAAATGACCTATATGTTCAACCAATGACACAAATGAACTTATTGGATGCACAAGATTGGTTAAAAACCCTAATTGGACGAGAATAAGCCTTGGGAGGACGAAAATGACCTAAATGTTCAACCAATGACACAAAATCACTTATTGGATGCACAAGATTGGTTAAAAACCCTAATTGGACAAGAATAAGCCTTTGGAGGACGAAAATGACCTAAATGTTCAACCAATGACACAAATGTACTTATTGGATGCACAAGATTGGTTAAAAACCCTAATTGGACGAGAATAAGCCTTGGGAGGACGAAAATGACCTAAATGTTCAACCAATGACACAAATGTACTTATTGGATGCATTAGATTGGTTAAAAACCCTAATTGGACGAGAATAAGCCTTGGGAGGACGAAAATGACCTAAATGTTCAACCAATGACACAAATATACTTATTGGATGCACAAGATTGGTTAAAAACCCTAATTGGACGAGAATAATCCTTGGGAGAACGAAAATGACCTAAATGTTCAACCAACGACACAAAATCACCTATTGGATGCACAAGATTGGTTAAAAACCCTAATTGGACGAGAATAAGCCTTGGATGGACGAAAATGACCTAAATGTTCAACCAATGACACAAATGTACTTATTGGATGCACAAGATTGGTTAAAAACCCTAATTGGACGAGAATAAGCCTTGGGAGGACGAAAATGACCTAAATGTTCAACCAATGACACAAATGAACTTATCGGATACACAAGATTGGTTAAAAACCCTAATTGGACGAGAATAAGCCTTGGGAGGACGAAAATGACCTAAATGTTCAACCAATGACACAAATGTACTTATTGGATGCACAAGATTGGTTAAAAACCCTAATTGGACGAGAATAAGCCTTGAGAGGACAAAAATGACCTAAATGTTCAACCAATGACACAAAATCACTTATTGGATGCACAAGATTGGTTAAAAACCCTAATTGGACGAGAATAAGCCATGGGAGATCGAAAATGACCTAAATGTTCAACCAATGACACAAAATCACTTATTAGATGCACAAGATTTATTAAAAACCCTAATTGGACGAGAATAAGCCTTGGGAGGACGAAAATGACCTAAATGTTCAACCAATGACACAAAATCACTTATTGGATGCACAAGATTGGTTAAAAACCCTAATTGGACGAGAATAAGCCTAGGAAGGACGAAAATGACCTAAATGTTCAACCAATGACACAAATGTACTTATTGGATGCACAAGATTAGTTAAAAACCCTAATTGGACGAGAAGAAGCCTTGGGAGGACAAAAATGACCTAAATGTTCAACCAATGACACAAAATCACTTATTGGATGCACAAGATTGGTTAAAAACCCTAATTGGACCAGAATAAGCCTTGGGAGGACGAAAATGACCTAAATATTCAACCAATGACACAAAATCACTTACTGGATGCACAAGACTAGTTAAAAACCCTACTTGGACGAGAATAAGCCTTGGGAGGTCGAAAATGACCTAAATGTTCAACCAATGACACAAATGTACTTATTGGATGCACAAGATTGGTTAAAAACCCTAATTGGACGAGAATAAGCCTTGGGAGGACGAAAATGACCTAAATGTTCAACCAATGACACAAATGTACTTATTGGATGCACAAGATTAGTTAAAAACCCTAATTGGACGAGAATAAGCCTTGGGAGGACGAAAATGACCTAAATGTTCAACCAACGACACCAAATTACTTATTGGATGCACAAGATTGGTTACAACCTCTAATTGGACGAGAATAAGCTTTGGGAGGACGAAAATGACCTAAATGTTCAACCAATGACACAAATGTACTTATTGGATGCACAAGATTGGTTAAAAACCCTAATTGGACGAGAATAAGCCTTGGGAGGACGAAAATGACCTAAATGTTCAACCAATGACACAAATGTACTTATTGGATGCACAAGATTGGTTAAAAACCCGAATTGGACGAGAATAAGCCATGGGAGGACGAAAATGACCTAAATGTTCAACCAATGACACAAATGTACTTATTGGATGCACAAGATTGGTTAAAAACCCTAATTGGACGAGAATAAGCCTTGGGAGGACGAAAATGACCTAAATGTTCAACCAATGACACAAAATCACTTATTGGATGCACAAGATTGGTTAAAAACCCTAATAGGTCAAGAATAAGCCTTGGGAGGACGAAAATGACCTAAATGTTCAACCAATGACACAAATGTACTTATTGGATGCACAAGATTGTTTAAAAACCCTAATTGGACGAGAATAAGCCTTGGGAGGACGAAAATGACCTAAATGTTCAACCAATGACACAAATGTACTTATTGGATGCACAAGATTGGTTAAAAACCCTAATTGGATGAGAAAAAGCCTAGGGAGGATGAAAATGACCTAAATGTTCAACCAATGACACAAATGTACTTATTGGATGCACAAGATTGGTTAAAAACCCTAATTGGACGAGAATAAGCCTTGGGAGGACGAAAATGACCTAAATGTTCAACCAATGACACAAAATCACTTATTGGATGCACAATATTGGAGAAAAACCCTAATTGGATGAGAATAAGCCTTGGGAGGACGAAAATGACCTAAATGTTCAACCAATGACACAAAATCACTTATTGGATGCACAAGATTGGTTAAAAATTGTAATTGGTCGAGAATAAGCCTTAGGAGGACGAAAATGACCTAAATGTTCAACCAATGACACAAATGTACTTATTGGATGCACAAGATTGGTTAAAAACCCTAATTGGACGAGAATAAGCCTTGGGAGGACGAAAATGACCTAAATGTTCAACCAATGACACAAATGTACTTATTGGATGCACAAGATTGGTTAAAAACCCTAATTGGACGAGAATAAGCCTTGGGAGGACGAAAATGACCTAAATGTTCAACCAATGACACAAAATTACTTATTGGATGCACAAGATTGGTTAGAAACCCTAATTGGACGAGAATAAGCCTAGGGAGGACGAAAATGACCTAAATGTTCAACCAATGACACAAAATCACTTATTGGATGCACAAGATTGGTTAAAAACCCTAATTGGACGAGAATAAGCCTTGGGAGGACGAAAATGACCTAAATGTTCAACCAATGACACAAAATCACTATTTGGATGCACAAGATTGGTTAAAAACCCTAATTGGACGAGAATAAGCCTTGGGAGGACGAAAATGAACTAAATGTTCAACCAATGACACAAAATCACTTATTGGATGCACAAGATTGGTTAAAAACCTTAATTGGACGAGAATATGCCAAGGGAGGACGAAAATGACCTAAATGTTCAACCAATGACACAAATGTACTTATTGGATGCACAAGATTTTTTAAAAATCCTAATTGGATGAGAATACGCCTAGGGAGGACGAAAATGACCTAAATGTTCAACCAATGACACAAAATCACTTATTGGATGCACAAGATTGGTTAAAAACCCTAATTGGACGAAAATAAGCCTTGGGAGGACGAAAATGACCTAAATGTTCAACCAATGACACAAATGTTCTTATTGGATGCACTAGATTGGTTAAAAACCCTAATTGGACGCGAATAAGCCTTGGGAGGACGAAAATGACCTAAATGTTCAACCAATGACACAAAATCACTTATTGGATGCACAAGATTGGTTAAAAACCCTAATTGGACGAGAATAAGCCTAGGGAGGACGAAAATGACCTAAATCTTCAACCAATGACACAAATGTACTTATTGGATGCACAAGATTTGTTAAAAACCCTAACTGGACGAGAATAAGACTAGGGAGGACGAAAATGACCTAAATGTTCAACCAATGACACCAAATCACTTATTGGATGCACAAGATTGGTTAAAAACCCTAATTGGACGAGAATAAGCCTTGGGAGGACGAAAATGACCTAAATGTTCATAAATGTTCAACCAATGACACAAAATCACTTATTGGATGCACAAGATTGGTTAAAAACCCTAATTGGACGAGAATAAGCCATGGGAGATCGAAAATGACCTAAATGTTCAACCAATGACACAAAATCACTTATTAGATGCACAAGATTGGTTAAAAACCCTAATTGGACGAGAATAAGCCTTGGGAGGACGAAAATGACACAAAATCACTTATTGGATGCACAAGATTGGTTAAAAACCCTAATTGGACGAGAATAAGCCATGGGAGATCGAAAATGACCTAAATGTTCAACCAATGACACAAAATCACTTATTAGATGCACAAGATTGGTTGAAAACCCTAATTGGACGAGAATAAGCCTAGGGAGGACGAAAATGACCTAAATGTTCAACCAATGACACAAATGTACTTATTGGATGCACAAGATTGGTTAAAAACCCTAATTGGACGAGAATAAGCCATGGTAGGACGAAAATGACCTAAATGTTCAACCAATGACACAAATGTACTTATTGGATGCACAAGATTGGTTAAAAACCCTAATTGGACGAGAATAAGCCTAGGGAGGACGAAAATGACCTAAATGTTTAACCAATGACACAAAATCACTTATTGGATGCACAAGATTGGTTAAAAACCCTAATTGGACGAGAATAAGCCTTGGGAGGACGAAAATGACCTAAATGTTCAACCAATGACACAAATAAACTTATTGGATGCACAAGATTGGTTAAAAACCCTAATTGGATGAGAATAAGCCTAGGGAGGACGAAAATGACCTAAATGTTCAACCAATGACACAAAATCACTTATTGGATGCACAAGATTGGTTAAAAACCCAAATTGGACGAGAATAAGCCTAGGGAGGACGAAAATGACCTAAATGTTCAACCAATAACACAAATGTAATTATTGGATGCACAAGATTGGTTAAAAACCCTTATTGGACAAGAATAAGCCTTGGCAGGACGAAAATGACCTAAATGTTCAACCAATGACACAAAATCACTTATTGGATGCACAAGATCAGTTCAAAATCCTAATTGGACGAGAATAAGCCTTGGGAGGACGAAAATGACCTAAATGTCCAAACAATGACACAAATGAACTTATTGGATGCACAAGATTGGTTAAAAACCCTAATTGGACGAGAATAAGCCTTGGGAGGACGAAAATGACCTAAATGTTCAACCAATGACACAAAATCACTTATTGGATGCACAAGATTGGTTAAAAACCCTAATTGGACGAGAATCAGCCTTGGGAGAACTAAAATGACCTAAATGTTCAACCAATGACACAAATGTACTAATTGGATGCACAACATTGGTTAAAAACCCTAATTGGACGAGAATAAGCCTTGGGAGGACGAAAATGACCTAAATGTTCAACCAATGACACAAATGTACTTATTGGATGCACAAGATTGGTTAAAAACCCTAATTGGACGAGAATAAGCCTTGGGAGGACGAAAACGACTTAAATGTTCAACAAACGACACAAAATCACTTATTGGATGCACAAGATTGGTTAAAATCCCTAATTGGACGAGAATAAGCCTTGGGAGGACGAAAATGACCTAAATGTTCAACCAATGACACAAATGTACTTATTGGATGCACAAGATTGGTTAAAAACCCTAATTGGACGAGAATAAGCCTTTGGAGGACGAAAATGAACTAAATGTTCAACCAATGACACAAATGTACTTATTGGTTGCACAAGATTGGTTAAAAACCCTAATTGGACGAGAATAAGCCTTGGGTGGACGAAAATGACCTAAATGTTCAACCAATGACACAAATGTACTTATTGGATGCACAAGATTGGTTAAAAACCCTAATTGGCTGAGAATAAGCCTTGGGAGGACGAAAATGACCTAAATGTTCAACCAATGACACAAATGTACTTATTGGATGCACAAGATTGGTTAAAAACCCTAATTGGACGAGAATAAGCCTTTTGAGGACGAAAATGACCTAAATGTTCAACCAATGACACAAAATCACTTATTCGATACACAAGATTGGTTAAAAAACCCTAATTGGACGAGAATAAGCCAAGGGAGGACGAAAATGATCTAAATGTTCAACCAATGACACAAATGTACTTATTGGATGCACAAGATTGGTTAAAAACCCTAATTGGACGAGAATAAGTCTTGGGAGGACGAAAATGACCTAAATGTTCAACCAATGACACAAAATCACTTATTGGATGCACAAGATTGGTTAAAAACCCTAATTGGACGAAAATAAGCCTTGGGAGGACGAAAATGACCTAAATGTTCAACCAATGACACAAATGTACTTATTGGATGCACTAGATTGGTTAAAAACCCTAATTGGACGCGAATAAGCCTTGGGAGGACGAAAATGACCTAAATGTTCAACCAATGACACAAAATCACTTATTGGATGCACAAGATTGGTTAAAAACCCTAATTGGACGAGAATAAGCCTTGGGAGGACGAATATGACATAAATGTTCAACCAATGACACAAATGTACTTATTGGATGCACAAGATTGATTAAAAACCCTAATTGGACGAGAATAAGCCTTGGGAGGAGGAAAATGACCTAAATGTTCAACCAATGATACAAAATCACTTATTGGATGCACAAGATTGGTTAAAAACCCTAATAGAACGAGAATAAGCCTTGGGAGGACGAAAATGACATAAATGTTCAACCAATGACACAAATGTACTTATTGGATGCACAAGATTGGTTAAAAACCCTAATTGGACGAGAATAAGCCTTGGGAGGACGAAAATGACCTAAATGTTCAACCAATGACACAAAATCACTTATTGGATGTAGAAGATTGGTTAAAAACCCTAGTTGGACGAGAATAAACCTTTGGAGGATGAAAATGACCTAAATGTTCAACCAATGACACAAATGTATTTATTGGATGCACAAGATTGGTTAAAAACCCTATTTGGACGAGAATAAGCCTTGGGAGGACGAAAATGACCTAAATGTTCAACCAATGACACAAAATCACTATTTGGATGCACAAGATTGGTTAAAAACCCTAATTGCACGAGAATAAGCCTAGGGAGGACGAAAATGACCTAAATGTTCAACCAATGACACAAAATCACTTATTGGATGCACAAGATTGCTTAAAAACCCTAATTGGACGAGAATAAGCCTTGGGAGGACAAAAATGACCTAAATGTTCAATCAATGACACAAAATCACTTATTGGATGCACAAGATTGGTTAAAAATCCTATTTGGATGAGAATAAGCCTAAG
>JBBPBP010000680.1:25879-43119 GCA_037974735.1 Cicer chorassanicum
GGTTAAAAACCCTAATTGGACGAGAATAAGCCTAGGGAGGATGAAAATGACCTAAATGTTCAACCAATGACAGAAAATCAATTATTGGATGCACAAGATTGGTTAAAAACGCTATTTGGACGAGAATAAGCATTGGGAGGACAAAAGTGACCAAAATGTTCAACCAATGACACAAATGTACTCATTGGATGCACAAGATTGGTTAAAAACCCTAATTGGACGAGAATAAGCATTGGGACGATGAAAATGACCTAAATGTTCAACCAATGACACAAATGTACTTATTGGATGCACAAGTTTGGTTAAAAACCCTAATTGGACGAGAATAAGCCTAGAGAGGAAGAAAATGACCTAAATGTTCAACCAATGACACAAAATCACTTATTGGATGCACAAGATTGGTTAAAAACCCTAATTGGACGAGAATAAGCCTTGGGAGGACGAAAATGACCTAAATGTTCAACCAATGACACAAAATCACTTATTGGATGCACAAGATTGGTTAAATACCCTAATTGCACGAGAATAAGCCTTGGGAGGACGAAAATGACCTAAATGATCAACCAATGACACAAAATCACTTATTGGATGCACAAGATTGGTTAAAAACCCTAATTGGACGAGAATAAGCCTTGGGAGGACGAAAATGACCTAAATGTTCAACCAATGACACAAAATCACTTATTGGATGCACAAGATTGGTTAGAAACCCTAATTCGACGAGAATAATCCTTAGGAGGACGAAAATGACCTAAATGTTCAACCAATGACACAAAATCACTTATTGGATGCACAAGATTGGTTAAAAACCCTAATTGGACGAGAATAAGCCTTGGGAGGACGAAAATGACCTAAATGTTCAACCAATGACACAAAATCACTTATTGGATGCACAAGATTGGTTAAAAACCGTAATTGAACGAGAATAAGCCTTGGGAGGACGAAAATGACCTAAATATTCAACCATTGACACAAAATCACTTATTGGATGCACAAGATTGGTTAAAAACCCTAATTGGACGAGAATAAGCCTAGGGAGGACGAAAATGACCTAAATGTTCAACCAATGACACAAAATCACTTATTGGATGCACAAGATTGGTTAAAAACCCTAATTGGACTAGAATAAGCCTTGGGAGGACGAAAATGTCCTAAATGTTCAACAAATGACAAAAATGTACTTTTTGGATGGACAAGATTGGTTAAAAACCCTAATTGGACGAGAATAAGCCTTGGGAGGACGAAAATGACCTAAATGTTCAACCAATGACACAAAATCACTTATTGGATGCACAAGATTGGTTAAAAACCCTAATTGGACGAGAATAAGCCTTGGGAGGACGAAAATGACCTAAATGTTCAACCAATGACACAAAATCACTTATTGGATGCACAAGATTGGTTAAAAACCCTAATTGGACGAGAATAAGCCTAGGGAGGACGAAAATGACCTAAATGTTCAACCAATGAAACAAATGTACTTATTAGATGCACAAGATTGGTTCAACACCCTAATTGGACGAAAATGACCTAAATGTTCAACCAATGACACAAAATCACTTATTGGATGCACAAGATTGGATAAAAACCCTAATTGGACGAGAATAAGTCTTGGGAGAACGAAAATGACCTAAATGTTCAACCAATGACACAAAATCACTTATTGGATGCACAAGATTGGTTAAAAACTTTAATTGGACGAGAATAAGCCTTGGGAGGACGAAAATGACCTAAATGTTCAACCAATGACACAAATGTACTTATTGGATGCAAAAGATTGGTTAAAAACCCTAATTGGACGAGAATAAGCCTTGGGAGGACGAAAATGACTTAAATGTTCAACCAATGACACAAATGTACTTATTGGATGCACAAGATTGGTTAAAAACCCTAATTGGACGAGAATAAGCCTTGGGAGGACGAAAATGACATAAATGTTCAACCAATGACACAAAATCACTTATTGGATGCAAAAGATTGGTTAAAAACCCTAATTCGACGAGAATAAGCCTTGGGAGGACGAAAATGACCTAAATGTTCAACCAATGACACAAATGTACTAATTGGATGCACAAGATTGGTTAAAAACCCTAATTGGACGAGAATAAGCCTTGGGAGGACGAAAATGACCTAAATGTTCAACCAATGACACAAATGTACTTATTTGATGCACAAGATTGGTTAAAAACCCTAATTGGACGAGAATAAGTCTTGGGAGGATGAAAATGACCTAAATGTTCAACCAATGACACAAATGTACTTATTGGATGCACAAGATTGGTTAAAAACCCTAATTGGACGAGAATAAGCCTTGGGAGGATGAAAATGACCTAAATGTTCAACCAATGAGACAAAATCACTTATTGGATGCAAAAGATTGGTTAAAATCCTAATTGGACGAGAATAAGCCTAGGGAGGACGAAAATGACCTAAATGTTCAACCAATGACACAAATGTACTTATTGGATGCACAAGATTGGTTAAAAAACCTAATTGGACGAGAATAAGCAATGGGAGGACGAAAATGACCTAAATGTTCAACCAATGACACAAATGTACTTATTGGATGCACAAGATTGGTTAAAAAACCTAATTGGACGAGAATAAGCAATGGGAGGACGAAAATGACCTAAATGTTCAACCAATGACACAAAATCACTTATTGGATGCATAAGATTAGTTAAAAACCCTAATTGGACGAGAATAAGCCTTGGGAGGACGAAAATGACCTAAATGTTCAACCAATGACACAAATGTACTTATTGGATGCACAAGATTGGTTAAAAACCCTAATTGGATGAGAATAAGCCTTTTGAGGACGAAAATGACCTAAATGTTCAACCAATGACACAAAATCACTTATTGGATACACAAGATTGGTTAAAAAACCCTAATTGGACGAGAATAAGCCAAGGGAGGACGAAAATGATCTAAATGTTCAACCAATGACACAAATGTACTTATTGGATGCACAAGATTGGTTAAAAACCCTAATTGGACGACAATAATTCTTGGGAGGACGAAAATGACCTAAATGTTCAACCAATGACACAAAATCACTTATTGGATGCACAAGATTGGTTAAAAACCCTAATTGGACAAAAATAAGCCTTAGGACGACGAAAATGACCTAAATGATCAACCAATGACACAAATGTACTTATTTGATGCACAATATTGGTTAAAAACCCTAATTGGACGAGAATAATTCTTGGGAGGACGAAAATGACCTAAATGTTCAACCAATGACACAAAATCACATATTGGATGCACAAGATTGCTTAAAAACCCTAATTGGACGACAATAAGCCTTGGGAGGACGAAAATGACCTAAATGTTCAACCAATGACACAACATCACTTATTGGATGCACAAGATTGGTGAAAAACCCTAATTGGACGAGAATAAGCGTTGGGAGGACGAAAATGACCTAAATGTTCAACCAATGACACAAATGTACTTATTGGATGCACAAGATTGGTTAAAAAACCTAATTGGACGAGAATAAGCCTTTTGAGGACGAAAATGACCTAAATGTTCAACCAATGACACAAAATCACTTATTGGATACACAAGATTGGTTAAAAAACCCTAATTGGACGAGAATAAGCCAAGGGAGGACGAAAATGATCTAAATGTTCAACCAATGACACAAATGTACTTATTGGATGCACAAGATTGGTTAAAAACCCTAATTGGACGAGAATAAGTCTTGGGAGGACGAAAATGACCTAAATGTTCAACCAATGACACAAAATCACTTATTGGATGCACAAGATTGGTTAAAAACCCTAATTGGACGAGAATAAGCCTTGGGAGGATGAAAATGACCTAAATTTTCAACCAATGACACAAAATCACTTATTGGATGCACAAGATTGGTTAAAAACCCTAATTGGACGAGAATAAGCCTTGGGAGGACGAAAATGACCTAAATGTTCAACCAATGACACAAAATCACTTATTGGATGCAGAAGATTGGTTAATAACCCTAATTGGACGAGAATAAGCCTTGGGAGGACGAAAATGACCTAAATGTTCAACCAATGACACAAATGTACTTATTGGATGCACAAGATTGGTTAAAAACCCTAATTGGACGAGAATAAGCCATGGGAGAACGAAAATGACCTAAATGTTCAACCAATGACACAAATGTACTTATTGGATGCACAAGATTGGTTAAAAACCCTAATTGGACGAGAATAAGTCCCTATAGGACGAAAATGACCTAAATGTTCAACCAATGACTCAAAATCACTTATTGGATGCACAAGATTGGTTAAAAACCCTAATTGGTCGAGAATAAGCCTTGGGAGGACGAAAATGACATAAATGTTCAACCAATGACACAAAATCACTTATTGGATGCACAAGATTGGTTAAAAACCCTAATTGGACGAGAATAAGCCTTGGGAGGACGAAAATGACCTAAATGTTCAACCAATGACACAAAATCACTTATTGGATGCACAAGATTGGTTAAAAACCCTAATTGGACGAGAATAAGCCTTGGGAGGAAGAAAATAACCTAAATGTTCAACCAATAACACAAAATCACTTATTGGATGCACAAGATTGGTTAAAAACCCTAATTGGACGAGAATAGCCTTGGGAGGACGAAAATGACCTAAATGTTCAACCAATGACACAAATGTACTTATTGGATGCACAAGATTGGTTAAAAACCCTAATTGGACGAGAATAAGCCTTAGGAGGACGAAAATAACCTAAATGTTCAACCAATGACACAAAATCACTTATTGGATGCACAAGATTGGTTAAAAACCCTAATTGGACGAGAATAAGCCTTGGGAGGACGAAAATGACCTAAATGTTCAACCAATGACACAAAATCACTTATTGGATGCACAAGAATTGTTAAAAACCCTAATTGGATGAGAATAACACTTGGGAGGACGAAAATGACCTAAATGTTCAACCAATGACACAAATGTACTTATTGGATGCACAAGATTGGTTAAAAACCCTAATTGGACGAGAATAAGCCTAGGGAGGACGAAAATAACCTAAATGTTCAACCAATGACACAAAATCACTTATTGGATGCACAAGATTGGTTAAAAACCCTAATTGGACGAGAATAAGCCTTGGGAGGACGAAAATGACCTAAATGTTCAACCAATGACACAAAATCACTTATTGGATGCACAAGATTGGTTAAAAACCCTAATTGGACGAGAATAAGCCTAGGGAGGACGAAAGTGACCTAAATGTTCAACCAATGACACAAATGTACTTATTGGATGCACAAGATTGGTTAAAAACCCTAATTGGACGAGAATAAGCCTAGGGAGGACGAAAATGACCTAAATATTCAACCAATGACACAAATGTACTTATTTGATGCACAAGATTGGTTAAAAACCCTAATTCGACGAGAATAAGCCAAGGGAGGACGAAAATAACCTAAATGTTCAACCAATGACACAAAATCACTTATTGGATGCACAAGATTGGTTAAAAACCCTAATTGGACGAGAATAAGCCTTGGGAGGACGAAAATGACCTAAATGTTCAACCAATGACACAAAATCACTTATTGGATGCACAAGATTGGTTAAAAACCCTGATTGGACGAGAATAAGCCTAGGGAGGACAAAAATGACCTAAATGTTCAACCAATGACACAAATGTACTTATTAGATGCACAAGATTGGTTAAAAACCCTAATTGGACAAAAATGACCTAAATGTTCAACCAATGACACAAAATCACTTATTGGATGCACAAGATTGGATAAAAACCCTAATTGGACGAGAATAAGTCTTGGGAGAACGAAAATGACCTAAATGTTCAACCAATGACACAAAATCACTTATTGGATGCACAAGATTGGTTAAAAACCCTAATTGGACGAGAATAAGCCTTGGGAGGACGAAAATGACCTAAATGTTCAACCAATGACACAAAATCACTTATTGGATGCACAAGATTGGTTAAAAACCCTAATTGGATGAGAATAAGCTTTTGGAGGACATAAATGACCTAAATGTTCAACCAATGAAACAAATGTACTTATTGGATGCACAAGATTGTTAAAAAACCCTAATTGGACGAGAATATGCCTTGGGAGGACGAAAATGACCTAAATGTTCAACCAATGGCATAAAATCACTTATTGGATGCACAAGATTGTTAAAAATCCCTAATTGGACGAGAATAAGCCTAGGGAGGACGAAAATGACCTAAATGTTCAACCAATGACACAAAATCACTTATTGGATGCACAAGATTGGTTAAAAACCCTAATTGGACGAGAATAAGCCTTGGGAGGACGAAAATGACCTAAATGTTCAACCAATGACACAAAATCACTTATTGGATGCACAAGATTGGTTAAAAACCCTAATTGGACGAGATTAAGCCTAGGGAGGACGAAATGACCTTAATGTTCAACCAATTACACAAAATCACTTATTGGATGCACAAGATTGGTTAAAAACCCTAATTGGACGAGAATAAGCCTTGGGAGGACGAAAATGACCTAAATGTTCAACCAATGACACAAATGTACTTATTGGATGCACAAGATTAATTAAAAACCCTAATTGGACGAGAATAAGCCTTGGGAGGACGAAAATAACCTAAATGTTCAACCAATAACACAAAATCACTTATTGGATGCACAAGATTGATTAAAAACCCTAATTGGACGAGAATAAGGCTTTGGAGGACGAAAATGACCTAAATGTTCAAATAATTACACAAAATCACTTATTAGATGCACAAGATTGGTTAAAAACCCTAATTGGACGAGAATAAGCCTTGGGAGGACGAAAATGACCTAAATGTTCAACCAATGACACAAAATATCTTATTGGATGCACAAGATCGGTTAAAAACCCTAATTGGACGAGAATAAGCCTTGGGAGGACGAAAATGACCTAAATGTTCAACCAATGACACAAATGTACTTATTGGATGCACAAGATTGGTTAAAAACCGTAATTGGACGAGAATAAGCCTTGGGAGGACGAAAATGACCTAAATGTTCAACCAATGACACAAATGTACTTATTGGATGCACAAGATTTGTTAAAAACCCTAATTGGACGAGAATAAGCCTTAGGAGGACGAAAATGACCTAAATGTTCAACCAATGACACAAATGTACTTATTGGATGCACAAGATTGGTTAAAAACCCTAATTGGACGAGAATAAGCCTAGGGAGGACGAAAATGACCTAAATGTTCAACCAATGACACAAAATCACTTATTGGATGCACAAGATTGGTTAAAAACCCTAATTGGAAGAGAATAAGCCTTGGGAGGACGAAAATGACCTAAATGATCAACCAATGACACAAATGTACTTATTGGATACACAAGATTGGTTAAAAACCCTAATTGGACGAGAATAAGCCTTGGGAGGACGAAAATGACCTAAATGTTCAACCAATGACACAAAATCACTAATTGGATGCACAAGATTGGTTAAAAACCCTAATTGGACGAGAATAAGCATTGTGAGGACGAAAATGATCTAAATGTTCATTCAATGACACAAAATCACTTATTGGATTCACAAGATTGGTTAAAAACCCTAATTGGACGAGAATAAGCCTTGGGAGGACGAAAATGACCTAAATGTTCAACCAATGACACAAAATCACTTATTGGATGCACAAGATTGGTTAAAAACCCTAATTGGACGAGAATAAGCCTTGGGAGGACGAAAATGACCTAAATGTTCAACCAATGACACAAAATCACTTATTGGATGCACAAGATTCGTTAAAAACCCTAATTGGACGAGAATAAGCCTTGGGAGGACGAAAATGACCTAAATGTTCAACCAATAACACAAAATCACTTATTGGATGCACAAGATTGGTTAAAAACCCTAATTGGACGAGAATAAGCCATGGGAGGACGAAAATGACCTAAATGTTCAACCAATGACACAAAATCACTTATTGGATGCACAAGATTGGTTAAAAACCCTAATTGGACGAGAATAATCATTGGGAGGACGAAAATGACCTAAATGTTCAACCAATGATACAAAATCACTTATTGGATACACAAGATTGGTTCAAAACCCTAATTGAACTAGAATAAGCCTAGGGAGGACGAAAATGACCTAAATGTTCAACCAATGACACAAAATCACTTATTGGATGCACAAGATTGGTTAAAAACCCTAATTGGACGAGAATAAGCCTTGGGAGGACGAAAATGACCTAAATGTTCAACCAATGACACAAAATCACTTATTGGATGCACAAGATTGATTAAAAACCCTAATTGGACGAGAATAAGCCTTGGGAGGACGAAAATGACCTAAATTTTCAACCAATGACACAAAATCACTTATTGGATGCACAAGATTGGTTAAAAACCCTAATTGGAAGAGAGTAAGCCTTGGGAGGACGAAAATGACCTAAATGTTCAACAAATGACACAAAATCACTTATTGGATGCACAAGATTGGTTAAAAACCCTAATTGGACGAGAATAAGCCTTGGGAGGACGAAAATGACCTAAATGTTCAACCATTGACACAAATGTACTTATTGGATGCACAAGATTGGTTAAAAACCCTAATTGGACGAGGATAAGCCTTGGGAGGACGAAAATGACCTAAATGTTCAACCAATGACACAAAATCACTTATTGGATGCACAAGATTGGTTAAAAACCCTAATTGGACGAGAATAAGCCTTGGGAGGACGAAAATGACCTAAATGTTCAACCAATGACACAAAATCACTTATTGGATGCACAGGATTGGTTAAAAACCCTAATTGGACGAGAATAAGCCTTAGGAGGACGAAAATGACCTAAATGTTCAACCAATGACACAAAATCACTTATTGGATGCACAAGATTGGTTAAAAACCCTAATTGGACGAGAATAAGCCTTGGGAGGACGAAAATGACCTAAATGTTCAACCAATGACACAAAATCACTTATTGGATGCACAAGATTGGTTAAAAACCCTAATTGGACGAGAATAAGCCAAGGGAGGACGAAAATGACCTAAATGTTCAACCAATGACACAAATGTACTTAATTGATGCAAAAGATTGGTTAAAAACCCTAATTTGACGAGAATAAGCCAAGGGAGGACGAAAATGACCTAAATGTTCAACCAATGACACAAAATCACTTATTGGATGCACAAGATTGGTTAAAAACCCTAATTGGACGAGAATAAGCCTTGGGAGGACGAAAATGACCTAAATGTTCAACCAATGACACAAAATCACTTATTGGATGCACAAGATTGGTTAAAAACCCTAATTGGACGAGAATAAGCCTTGGTAGGACGAAAATGACCTAAATGTTAAACCAATGACACAAAATCACTTATTGGATGCACAAGATTGGTTAAAAACCCTAATTGTACGAGAATAAGCCTAGGGAGGACGAAAATGACCTAAATGTTCAACCAATGACACAAAATCACTTATTGGATGCACAAGATTGGTTAAAAACCCTAATTGGACGAGAATAAGCCTAGGGAGGACGAAAATGACAAAAATGTTCAACCAATGACACAAAATCACTTATTGGATGCACAAGATTGGTTAAAAACCCTAATTGGACGATAATAAGCCTAGGGAGGACGAAAATGACCTAAATGTTCAACCAATGACACAAATGTACTTATTGGATGCACAAGATTGGTTAAAAACCCTAATTGGACGAGAATAAGTCTTGGGAGGACGAAAATGACCTAAATGTTCAACCAATGACACAAAATCACTTGTTGGATGCACAAGATTGTTAACAAACCCTAGTTGGACGAGAATAAGCCTAGGGAGGACGAAAATGACCTAAATGTTCAACCAATGACACAAATGTACTTATTGGATGCACAAGATTGGTTAAAAACCCTAATTGGACGAGAATAAGCCTTGGGAGGTCGAAAATTACCTAAATGTTCAACCAATGACACAAAATCACTTATTGGATGCACAAGATTGGTTAAAACCCTAATTGGACGAGAATTAGCCTAGGGAGGACGAAAACGACCTAAATGTTCAACCAATGACACAAATGTACTTATTGGATGCACAAGATTGGTTAAAAACCCTAATTGGACGAGAATAAGCCTAGGGAGGACGAAAATGACCTAAATGTTCAACCAATGACACAAAATCACTTATTGGATGCACAAGATTGGTTAAAAACCCTAATTGGACGAGAATAAGCCTTGGGAGGACGAAAATAATCTAAATGTTCATCCAATGACACAAATGTACTTGTTGGATGCACAAGATTGGTTAAAAACCCTAATTAGACGAGAATAAGCCTCAGGAGGACGAAAATGATCTAAATGTTCAACCAATGACACAAAATCACTTATTGGATGCACAAGATTGGTTAAAAACCCTAATTGGACGAGAATAAGCATTGGGAGGACGAAAATTACCTAAATGTTCAACCAATGACACAAATGTACTTATTGGATGCACAAGATTGGTTAAAAACCCTAATTGGACGAGAATAAGCCTAGGGAGGACGAAAATGACCTAAATGTTCAACCAATGACACAAAATCACTTATTGGATGCACAAGATTGGTTAAAAACCCTAATTGGACGAGAATAAGCCTTGGGAGGATGAAAATGACCTAAATGTTCAACCAATGACACAAATGTACTTATTGGATGCACAAGATTGGTTAAAACCCCTAATTGGCCGAGAATAAGCCTAGGGAGGACGAAAATGATCTAAATGTTCAACCAATGACACAAAATCACTTATTGGATGCACAAGATTGGTTAAGAACCCTAATTGGCGAGAATAAGCTTTGTGAGGACGAAAATGACCTAAATGTTCAACCAATGACACAAATGTACTTATTGGATGCACAAGATTGGTTAAAAACCCTAATTGGACGAGAATAAGCCTAGGGAGGACGAAAATGACCTAAATGTTCAACCAATGACACAAAATCACTTATTGGATGCACAAGATTGGTTAAAAACCCTAATTGGACGAGAATAAGCCTTGGGAGGACGAAAATAACCTAAATGTTCAACAAATGACACAAAATCACTTATAGGATGCACAACATTGGTTAAAAACCCTAATTGGACGAGAATAAGCCTTGGGAGGACGCAAATGACCTAAAAGTTCAACCAATGACACAAAATCACTTATTGGATGCACAAGATTGGTTAAAAACCCTAATTGGACGAGAATAAGCCTTGGGAGGACGAAAATGACCTAAATGTTCAACCAATGACACAAAATCACTTATTGGATGCACAAGATTGGTTAAACACCCTACTTGGGCGAGAATAAGCCTTGGGAGGACGAAAATGACCTAAATGTTCAACCAATGACACAAAATCACTTATTGGATGCACAAGATTGGTTAAAAACCCTAATTGGACGAGAATAAGCCTTGGGAGGACGAAAATGACCTAAATGTTCAACCAATGACACAAAATCACTTATTGGATGCACAAGATTGGTTAAAAACCCTAATTGGACGAGAATAAGCCTTGGGAGGACGAAAACGACGTAAATGTTCAACCAATGACACAAATGTACTTATTGGATGCACAAGATTGGTTAAAAACCCTAATTGTACGAGAATAAACCTTGGGATGACGAAAATGTCCTAAATGTTCAACCAATAACACAAAATCACTTATTGGATGCACAAGATTGGTTAAAAACCCTAATTTAAGGAGAATAAGCCTTGGGAGGACGAAAATGACCTAAATGTACAACCAATGACACAAATGTACTTATTGGATGCACAAGATTGGTTAAAAACCCTAATTGGACGAGAATAAGCCTTGGGATGACGAAAATGACCTAAATGTTCAACCAATGACACAAAATCACTTATTGGATGCACAAGATTGGTTAAAACCCTAATTGGACGAGAATAAGCCTAGGGAGGACGAAAATGAACTAAATGTTCAACCAATGACACAAAATCACTTATTGGATGCACAAGATTGGTTAAAAACCCTAATTGGACGAGAATAAGTCTTGGGAGGACGAAAATGACCTAAATGTTCAACCAATGACACAAAATCACTTATTGGATGCACAAGATTGGTTAAAAACCCTAATTGGACGAGAATAAGCCTAGGGAGGACGAAAATGACCTAAATGTTCAACCAATGACATAAATGTACTTATTGGATGCACAAGATTGGTTAAAAACCCTAATTGGGCGAGAATAAGCCTTGGGAGGACGAAAATGACCTAAATGTTCAACCAATGACACAAAATCACTTATTGGATGCACAAGATTGGTTAAAAACCCTAATTGGACGAGAATAAGCCTAGGGAGGACAAAAATGACCTAAATGTTCAACCAATGACACAAATGTACTTATTAGATGCACAAGATTGGTTAAAAACCCTAATTGGACAAAAATGACCTAAATGTTCAACCAATGACACAAAATCACTTATTGGATGCACAAGATTGGATAAAAACCCTAATTGGACGAGAATAAGTCTTGGGAGAACGAAAATGACCTAAATGTTCAACCAATGACACAAAATCACTTATTGGATGCACAAGATTGGTTAAAAACCCTAATTGGACGAGAATAAGCCTTGGGAGGACGAAAATGACCTAAATGTTCAACCAATGACACAAAATCACTTATTGGATGCACAAGATTGGTTAAAAACCCTAATTGGATGAGAATAAGCTTTTGGAGGACATAAATGACCTAAATGTTCAACCAATGAAACAAATGTACTTATTGGATGCACAAGATTGTTAAAAAACCCTAATTGGACGAGAATATGCCTTGGGAGGACGAAAATGACCTAAATGTTCAACCAATGGCATAAAATCACTTATTGGATGCACAAGATTGTTAAAAATCCCTAATTGGACGAGAATAAGCCTAGGGAGGACGAAAATGACCTAAATGTTCAACCAATGACACAAAATCACTTATTGGATGCACAAGATTGGTTAAAAACCCTAATTGGACGAGAATAAGCCTTGGGAGGACGAAAATGACCTAAATGTTCAACCAATGACACAAAATCACTTATTGGATGCACAAGATTGGTTAAAAACCCTACTTGGGCGAGAATAAGCCTTGGGAGGACGAAAATGACCTAAATGTTCAACCAATGACACAAAATCACTTATTGGATGCACAAGATTGGTTAAAAACCCTAATTGGACGAGAATAAGCCTTGGGAGGACGAAAATGACCTAAATGTTCAACCAATGACACAAAATCACTTATTGGATGCACAAGATTGGTTAAAAACCCTAATTGGACGAGAATAAGCCTTGGGAGGACGAAAATGACCTAAATGTTCAACCAATGACACAAAATCACTTATTGGATGCACAAGATTGGTTAAAAACCCTAATTGGACGAGAATAAGCCTAGGGAGGAAGAAAATGTCCTAAATGTTCAACCAATGACACAAATGTACTTATTGGATGCACAAGATTGGTTAAAAACCCTAATTGGACGAGAATAAGCCTAGGGAGGACGAAAATGACCTAAATGTTCAACCAATGACACAAAATCACTTATTGGATGCACAAGATTGGTTAAAAATCCTAAATGAACGAGAATAAGCCTAAGGAGGACGACAATGACCTAAATGTTCAACCAATGACACAAAATCACTTATTGGATGCACAAGATTGGTTAAAAACCCTAATTGGACGAAAGTAAGCCTTGGGAGGACGAAAATGACCTAAATGTTCAACCAATGACACAAATGTACTTATTGGATGCACAAGATTGGTTAAAAACCCTAATTGGACGAGAATAAGCCTAGGGAGGACGAAAATGACCTAAATGTTCAACCAATGACACAAAATCACTTATTGGATACACTAGATTGGTTAAAAACCCTAATTGGACGAGAATAAGCCGTGGGAGGACGAAAATGACCTAAATGTTCAACTAATGACACAAATGTACTTATTGGATGCACAAGATTGGTTAAAAACCCTAATTGGACGAGAATAAGTCTTGGGAGGACGAAAATGACCTAAATGTTCAACCAATGACACAAAATCACTTATTGGATGCACAAGATTGGTTAAAAACCCTAATTGGACGAGAATAAGCATTTGGAGGACATAAATGACCTAAATGTTCAACCAATGACACAAATGTACTTATTGGATGCACAAGATTGGTTAAAAACCCTAATTGGACGAGAATAAGCCTAGGGAGGACGAAAATGACCTAAATGTTCAACCAATGACACAAAATCACTTATTGGATGCACAAGATTGGTTAAAAACCCTAATTGGACGAGAATAAGCCTTGGGAGGTCGAAAATTACCAAAATGTTCAACCAATGACACAAAATCACTTATTGGATGCACAAGATTGGTTAAAAACCCTAATTGGACGAGAATAAGCCTTGGGAGGACGAAAATGACCTAAATGTTCAACCAATGACACAAAATCACTTATTGGATGCACAAGATTGGTTAGAAACCCTAATTCGACGAGAATAATCCTTAGGAGGACGAAAATGACCTAAATGTTCAACCAATGACACAAAATCACTTATTGGATGCACAAGATTGGTTAAAAACCCTAATTGGACGAGAATAAGCCTTGGGAGGACGAAAATGACCTAAATGTTCAACCAATGACACAAAATCACTTATTGGATGCACAAGATTGGTTAAAAATCCTAAATGAACGAGAATAAGCCTAAGGAGGACGACAATGACCTAAATGTTCAACCAATGACGCAAAATCACTTATTGGATGCACAAGATTGGTTAAAAACCCTAATTGGACGAAAGTAAGCCTTGGGAGGACGAAAATGACCTAAATGTTCAACCAATGACACAGAATAACTTATTGGATGCACAAGATTGGTTAAAAACCTTAAATGGACGAAACTAAGCCTAGGGAGGACGAAAATGACCTAAATCTTCAACCAATGACACAAAACAACTTATTGGATGCACAAGATTGGTTAAAAAACCTAATTGGACGAGAATAAGCCTAGGGAGGACGAAAAAGACCTAAATGTTCAACCAATGACACAAAATATCTTATAGGATCCACAAGATATGTTAAAAACCCTAATTGGACGAGAATAAGCCTTGGGAGGACGAAAATGACCTAAATGTTCAACCAATGACACAAAATCACTTATTGGATGCACAAGATTGGTTAAAAACCCTAATTGGAAGAGAATAAGCCTAGGGAGGAGGACAATGACCTAAATGTTCAATCAATGACACAAAATCACTTATTGGATGCACAAGATTGGTTAAAAACCCTAATTGGACGAGAATAAGCCTTCGGAGGACGAAAAGGACCTAAATATTCAACCAATGACACAAAATCACTAATTGGATGCACAAGATTGGTTAAAAATCCTAATTGGACGAGAATAAGCCTTGGGAGGACGAAAATGAACTAAATGTTCAACCAATGACACAAATGTACTTATTGGATGCACAAGATTGGTTAAAAACCCTAATTGGACGAGAATAAGCCTTGGGAGGACGAAAATGACCTAAATGTTAGACCAATGACACAAAATGACTTATTGGATGCACAAGATTGGTTAAAACTCCTAATTGGACGAGAATAAGTCTAGGGACAACGAAAATAACCTAAATGTTCAACCAATGACACAAAATCACTTATTGGATGCACAAGATTGGTTAAAAACCCTAATTGGACGAGAATAAGCCTTGGGAGGACGAAAATGACCTAAATGTTCAACCAATGACACAAAATCACTTATTGGATGCACAAGATTGGTTAAAAACCCTGATTGGACGAGAATAAGCCTAGGGAGGACAAAAATGACCTAAATGTTCAACCAATGACACAAATGTACTTATTAGATGCACAAGATTGGTTAAAAACCCTAATTGGACAAAAATGACCTAAATGTTCAACCAATGACACAAAATCACTTATTGGATGCACAAGATTGGATAAAAACCCTAATTGGACGAGAATAAGTCTTGGGAGAACGAAAATGACCTAAATGTTCAACCAATGACACAAAATCACTTATTGGATGCACAAGATTGGTTAAAAACTTTAATTGGACGAGAATAAGCCTTGGGAGGACGAAAATGACCTAAATGTTCAACCAATGACACAAATGTACTTATTGGATGCACAAGATTGGTTAAAAACCCTAATTGGACGAGAATAAGTCTTGGGAGGAGGAAAATGACCTAAATGTTCAACCAATGACACAAAATCACTTATTGGATGCACAAGATTGGTTAAAAACCCTAATTGGACGAGAATAAGCCTAGGGAGGACGAAAATGACCATAATGTTCAACCAATGACACAAATGAACTTATTGGATGCACAAGATTGGTTAAAAACCCTAATTGGACGAAAATGACCTAAATGTTCAACCAATGACACAAATGTATTTATTAGATGCACAAGATTGGTTAAAAAACCCTAATTGGACGAGAACAAGCCTAGGGAGGACGAAAATGACCTAAATGTTCAACCAATGACACAAATGAACTTATTGGATGCACAAGATTGGTTAAAAACCCTAATTGGACGAAAATGACCTAAATGTTCAACCAATGACACAAAATCACTTATTGGATGCACAAGATTTGTTAACAACCCTAATTGGACGAGAATAAGTCTTGGGAGAACGAAAATGACCTAAATGTTCAACCAATGACACAAAATCACTTATTGGATGCACAAGATTGGTTAAAAACCCTAATTGGACGAGAATAATCCTTGGGAGGACGAAAATGACCTAAATGTTCAACCAATGACACAAAATCACTTATTGGATGCACAAGATTGGTTAAAAACCTAATTGGACGAGAATAAGCCTTGGGAGGACGAAAATGACCTAAATGTTCAACAAATGACACAAAATTACTTATTGGATGCACAAGATTTCTTAAAAACCCTAATTGGACGAGAATAAGCCTAGGGAGGACGAAAATGACCTAAATGTTCAACCAATGACACAAAGTCACTTATTGGATGCACAAGATTAGTTAAAAACCCTAATTGGACGAAAATGACCTAAAAGTTCAACCAATGACACAAATGTATTTATTGGATGCACAAGATTGGTTAAAAACCCTAATTGGACGAGAACAAGCCTTGGGAGGACGAAAATGACCTAAATGTTTAACCATTGACACAAAATCACTTATTGGATGCACAAGATTGGTTAAAAACTTTAATTGGACGAGAATAAGCCTTGGGAGGACGAAAATGACCTAAATGTTCAACCAATGACACAAATGTACTTATTGGATG
>JBBPBP010000682.1:0-43871 GCA_037974735.1 Cicer chorassanicum
TTGGATCAACATTTAGGTCATTTTCGTCCTCTCAAGGCTTATTCTCGTCCAATTAGGGTTTTTAACCAATCTTGAGCATCCAATAAGTGATTTTGTGTCATTGGTTGAACATTTAGGTTGTTTTCGTCCTCCCAAGGCTTATTCTCGTTTAATTAGGGTTTTTAACCAATCTTGTGCATCCAATAAGTGATTTTGTGTCATTGGTTGAACATTTAGGTCATTTTCGTCCTCCAAGGTTTATTCACGTCCAATTAGGGTTTTTAACCAATCTTGTGCATCCAATAAGTGATTTTGTGTCATTGGTTGAACATTTAGGTGATTTTCGTCCTCCCAAGGCTTATTCTCGTCCAATTAGGGTTTTTAACCAATCTTGTGCATCCAATAAGTGATTTTGTGTTATTGGTTGAACATTTAGGTCATTTTCGTCCTCCCAAGGCTTATTCTTGTCCAATTAGGGTTTTTAACCAATCTTGTGCATCCAATAAGTACATTTGTGTCATTGGTTGAGTATTTAGGTCATTTTCTTCCTCCCAAGGTTTATTCTCGTCCAATTAGGGTTATTAACCAATCTTGTGCATCCAATAAGTGATTTTGTGTCATTGGTTGAACATTTAGGTCATTTTCGTCCTCCCAAGGCTTATTCTCGTCCAATTAGGGTTTTTAACCAATCTTGTGCATCCCATAAGTACATTTGTGTCATTGGTTGAACATTTAGGTCATTTTCGTCCTCCCAAGGCTTATTCCCGTCCAATTAGGGTTTTTAACCAATCTTGTGCATCCAATAAGTGATTTTGTGTCATTGTTTGAACATTTAGGTCATTTTCGTCCTCCCATGCCTTATTCTCGTCCAATTAGGGTTTTTAATCAATCTTGTGCATCCAATAAGTACATTTGTGTCATTGGTTGAACATTTAGGTCATTTTAGTCCTCCCAAGGCCTATTCTCATCCAATTAGGGTTTTTAGCCAATCTTGTGCATCCAAAAAGTGATTTTGTGTCATTGGTTGAACATTTAGGTCATTTTCGTCCTCTCAAGGCTTATTCTCGTCCAATTAGGGTTTTTAACCAATCTTGTGCATCCAACAAGTGATTTTGTGTAATTGTTTGAACATTTAGGTCATTTTCGTCCTCCCAAGGCTTATTCTTGTCCAATTAGGGTTTTTAACCAATCTTGTGCATCCAATAAGTACATTTGTGTCATTGGTTGAGTATTTAGGTCATTTTCGTCCTCCCAAGGCTTATTCTCGTCCAATTAGGGTTATTAACCAATCTTGTGCATCCAATAAGTGATTTTGTGTCATTGGTTGAACATTTAGGTCATTTTCGTCCTCCCAAGGCTTATTCTCGTCCAATTAGGGTTTTTAACCAATCTTGTGCATCCCATAAGTACATTTGTGTCATTGGTTGAACATTTAGGTCATTTTCGTCCTCCCAACGCTTATTCTCGTCCAATTAGGGTTTTTAACCAATCTTGTGCATCCAATAAGTGATTTTGTGTCATTGTTTGAACATTTAGGTCATTTTCGTCCTCCCATGCCTTATTCTCGTCCAATTAGGGTTTTTAATCAATCTTGTGCATCCAATAAGTACATTTGTGTCATTGGTTGAATATTTAGGTCATTTTAGTCCTCCCAAGGCCTATTCTCGTCCAATTAGGGTTTTTAACCAATCTTGTGCATCCAATAAGTACATTTGTGTCATTGGTTGAACATTTAGGTCATTTTCGTCCTCCCAAGGCTATTCTCGTCCAATTAGGGTTTTTAACCAATCTTGTGCATCCAATAAGTGATTTTGTGTCATTGGTTGAACATTTAGGTCATTTTCGTCCTCCCAAGGCTTATTCTCGTCCAATTAGGGTTTTTAACCAATCTTGTGCATCCAATAAGTGATTTTGTGTCATTGGTTGAACATTTAGGTCATTTTCGTCCTCCCAAGGCTTATTCTCGTCCAATTAGGGTTTTTAACCAATCTTGTGCATCCAATAAGTGATTTTGTGTCATTGGTTGAACATTTAGGTCATTTTCGTCCTCCCAAGGCTTATTCTCGCCCAAGTAGGGTTTTTAACCAATCTTGTGCATCCAATAAGTGATTTTGTGTCATTGGTTGAACATTTAGGTCATTTTCGTCCTCCCAAGGCTTATTCTCGTCCAATTAGGGTTTTTAACCAATCTTGTGCATCCAATAAGTGATTTTGTGTCATTGGTTGAACATTTAGGTCATTTTCGTCCTACCTAGGCTTATTCTTGTCCAATTAGGATTTTTAACCAATCTTGTGCATCAAATAAGTTACTTTGTGTCATTGGTTGAACATTTAGGTCATTTTCGTCCTCCCAAGGCTTATTCTCGTCCAATTAGGGTTTTTAACCAATCTTGTGCATCCAATAAGTGATTTTGTGTCATTGGTTGAACATTTAGGTCATTTTCATCCTATAGGGACTTATTCTCGTCCAATTAGGGTTTTTAACCAATCTTGTGCATCCAATAAGTACATTTGTGTCATTGGTTGAACATTTAGGTCATTTTCGTCCTCCCAAGGCTTATTCTCGTCCAATTAGGGTTTTTAACCAATCTTGTGCATCAAATAAAAACATTTGTGTCATTGGTTGAACATTTAGGTCATTTTCGTCCTCCCAAGGCTTATTCTCGTCCAATTAGGGTTTTTAACCAATCTTGTGCATCCAATAAGTGATTTTGTGTCATTGGTTGAACATTTAGGTCATTTTCGTCCTCCCAAGGCTTATTCTCGTCCAATTAGGGTTTTTTACCAATCTTGTGCATCCAATAAGTAATTTTGTGTCATTGGTTGAACATTTAGGTCATTTTCGTCCTCCCAAGGCTTATTCTCGTCCAATTAGGGTTTTTAACCAATCTTGTGCATCCAATAAGTACATTTGTGTCATTGGTTGAACATTTATGTCATTTTCGTCCTCCCAAGGCTTATTCTTGTCCAATTAGGGTTCTTAACCAATCTTGTGCATCCAATAAGTACATTTGTGTCATTGGTTGAACATTTAGGTCATTTTCGTCCTCCCAAGGCTTATTCTCGTCCAATTAGGGTTTTTAACCAATCTTGTGCATCCAATAAGTGATTTTGTGTCATTGGTTGAACATTTAGGTCATTTTCGTCCTCCCAAGGCTTATTCTCGTCCAATTAGGGTTTTTAACCAATCTTGTGCATCCAATAAGTACATTTGTGTCATTGGTTGAACATTTAGGTCATTTTCGTCCTCCCAACGCTTATTCTCGTCCAATTAAGGTTTTTAACCAATCTTGTGCATCCAATAAGTACATTTGTGTCATTGGTTGAACATTTAGGTCATTTTCGTCCTCCCAAGGCTTATTCTCGTCCAATTAGGGTTTTTAACCAATCTTGTGCATCCAATAAGTGATTTTGTGTCATTGGTTGAACATTTAGGTCATTTACGTCCTCCCAAGGCTTATTCTCGTCCAATTAGGGTTTTTAACCAATCTTGTGCATCCAATAAGTTCATTTGTGTCATTGGTTGAACATTTAGGTCATTTTCGTCCTCCCAAGGCTTATTCTCGTCCAATTAGGGTTTTTAACCAATCTTGTGCATCCAATAAGTACTTTTGTGTCATTGGTTGAACATTTAGGTCATTTTCGTCCTCCCAAGGCTTATTCTCGTCCAATTAGGGTTTTTAACTAATCTTGTGCATCCAATAAGTACATTTGTGTCATTGGTTGAACATTTAGGTCATTTTCGTCCTCCCAAGGCTTATTCTCGTCCAATTAGGGTTTTTAACCAATCTTGTGCATCCAATAAGTGATTTTGTGTCATTGGTTGAACATTTAGGTCATTTTCGTCCTCCCTAGGCTTATTCTCATCCAATTAGGGTGTTGAACCAATCTTGTGCATCCAATAAGTTATTTTGTGTCATTGTTTGAACATTTAGGTCATTTTCGTCCTCCCAAGGCTTATTCTCATCCAATTAGGGGTTTTAACCAATCTTGTGCATCCATTAAGTGATTTTGTGTCATTGGTTGAACATTTAGGTCATTTTCGTCCTCCCAAGGCTTATTCTCGTCCAATTAGGGTTTTTAACCAATCTTGTGCATCCAATAAGTGATTTTGTGTCATTGGTTGAACATTTAGGTCATTTTCGTCCTCCCAAGGCTTATTCTCGTCCAATTAGGGATTTTAACAAATCTTGTGCATCCAATAAGTGATTTAGTGTCATTGGTTGAACATTTAGGTCATTTTCGTCCTCCCAAGGCTTATTCTCGTCCAATTAGGGTTTTTAACCAATCTTGTGCATCCAATAAGTGATTTTGTGTCATTGGTTGAACATTTAGGTCATTTTCGTCCTCCCAAGGCTTATTCTCGTCCAGTTAGGGTTTTTAACCAATCTTGTGCATCCAATAAGTGATTTTGTGCCATTGGTTGAAAATTTAGGTGATTTTCGTCCTCCCAAGGCTTATACTCGTCCAATTAGGGTTTTTAACCAATCTTGTGCATCCAATAAGTCATTTTGTGTCATTGGTTGAACAATTAGGTCATTTTCGTCCTCCCAAGGCTTATTCTCGTCCAATTAGGACTTTTAACCAATCTTGTGCATCCAATAAGTCATTTTGTGTTATTGGTTGAACATTTAGGTCATTTTCGTCCTCCCAAGGCTTATTCTCGTCCAATTAGGGTTTTTAACCAATCTTGTGCATCCAATAAGTGATTTTGTGTCATTGGTTGAACATTTAGGTGATTTTCGTCCTCCCAAGGCTTATTCTTGTCCAATTAGGGTTTTTAACCAATCTTGTGCATCCAATAAGTGATTTTGTGTTATTGGTTGAACATTTAGGTCATTTTCGTCCTCCCAAGGCTTATTCTTGTCCAATTAGGGTTTTTAACCAATCTTGTGCATCCAATAAGTACATTTGTGTCATTGGTTGAGTATTTAGGTCATTTTCGTCCTCCCAAGGCTTATTCTCGTCAAATTAGGGTTATTAACCAATCTTGTGCATCCAATAAGTGATTTTGTTTCATTGGTTGAACATTTAGGTCATTTTCGTCCTCCCAAGGCTTATTCTCGTCCAACTAGGGTTTTTAACCAATCTTGTGCATCCAATAAGTAAATTGTGTCATTGGTTGAACATTTAGGTCATTTTCGTCCTCCCAAGGCTTATTCTCGTCCAATTAGGGTTTTTAACCAATCTTGTGCACCCAATAAGATGTTTTGTGTCATTGGTTGAACATTTCATGTTCGTCCTCCCAAGGCTTATTCTCGTCCAATTAGCGTTTTTAACCAATCTTGTGCATCCAATAAGTACATTTGTGTCATTGGTTGAACATTTAGGTCATTTTAGTCCTCCCAAGGCCTATTCTCGTCCAATTAGGGTTTTTAGCCAATCTTGTGCATCCAATAAGTGATTTTGTGTCATTGGTTGAACATTTAGGTCATTTTCGTCCTCCTAAGGATTATTCTCGTCGAATTAGGGTTTCTAACCAATCTTGTGCATCCAATAAGTGATTTTGTGTCATTGGTTGAACATTTAGGTCATTTTCGTCCTCCCAAGGCTTATTCTCGTCCAATTAGGGTTTTTAACCAATCTTGTGCATCCAATAAGTGATTTTGTGTCATTGGTTGAACATTTAGGTCATTTTCGTCCTCCTAAGGATTATTCTCGTCGAATTAGGGTTTCTAACCAATCTTGTGCATCCAATAAGTGATTTTGTGTCATTGGTTGAACATTTAGGTCATTTTCGTCCTCCCAAGGCTTATTCTCGTCCAATTAGGGTTTTTAACCAATCTTGTGCATCCAATAAGTGATTTTGTGTCATTGGTTGAACATTTAGGTCAGTTTCGTTCTCCCAAGGCTTATTCTTGTCCAATTAGGGTTTTTAACCAATCTTGTGCATCCAATAAGTGATTTTGTGTCATTGGTTGAACATTTAGGTCATTTTCGTCCTCCCAAGGCTTATTCTCGTCCAATTAGGGTTTTTAACCAATCTTGTGCATCCAATAAGTGATTTTGTGTCATTGGTTGAATAATTAGGTCATTTTAGTCCTCCCAAGGCCTATTCTCATCCAATTAGGGTTTTTAACCAATCTTGTGCATCCAATAAGTGATTTTGTGTCATTGGTTGAAAATTTAGGTCATTTTCGTCCTCCCAAGGATTATTCTCGTCCAATTAGGGTTTTTAACCAATCTTGTGCATCCAATAAGTGATTTTGTGTCATTGGTTGAACATTTAGGTCATTTTTCGTCCTATGGGGACTTATTCTCGTCCAATTAGGGTTTTTAACCAATCTTGTGCATCCAATAAGTGATTTGGTGTCATTGGTTGAACATTTAGGTCATTTTCGTCCTCCCAAGGCTTATTCTCGTCCAATTAGGGTTTTTAACCAATCTTGTGCATCCAATAAGTGATTTTGTGTCATTGGTAGAACATTTAGGTTATTTTCGTCCTCCCAAGGCTTATTTTCGTCCAATTAGGGTTTTTAATTAATCTTGTGCATCCAATAAGTACATTTGTGTCATTGGTTGAACAATTAGGTCATTATAGTCCTCCCAAGGCCTATTCTCGTCCAATTAGGGTTTTTAACCAATCTTGTGCATCCAATACGTGATTTTGTGTCATTGGTTGAACATTTAGGTCATTTTCGTCCTCCCAAGGCTTATTCTCGTCCAATTAGGGTTTTTAACCGATCTTGTGCATCCAACAAGTGATTTTGTGTAATTGTTTGAACATTTAGGTCATTTTCGTCCTCCCATGCCTTATTCTCGTCCAATTAGGGTTTTTAATCAATCTTGTGCATCCAATAAGTACATTTGTGTCATTGGTTGAACATTTAGGTCATTTTCGTCCTCCCAAGGCTATTCTCGTCCAATTAGGGTTTTTAACCAATCTTGTGCATCCAATAAGTGATTTGGTGTCATTGGTTGAACATTTAGGTCATTTTCGTCTTCCCAAGGCTTATTCTCGTCCAATTAGGGTTTTTAACCAATCTTGTGCATCCAATAAGTGATTTTGTGTCATTGGTAGAACATTTAGGTTATTTTCGTCCTCCCAAGGCTTATTCTCGTCCAATTAGGGTTTTTAATTAATCTTGTGCATCCAATAAGTACATTTGTGTCATTGGTTGAACAATTAGGTCATTATAGTCCTCCCAAGGCCTATTCTCGTCCAATTAGGGTTTTTAACCAATCTTGTGCATCCAATACGTGATTTTGTGTCATTGGTTGAACATTTAGGTCATTTTCGTCCTCCCAAGGCTTATTCTCGTCCAATTAGGGTTTTTAACCAATCTTGTGCATCCAATAAGTGATTTTGTGAAATTGTTTGAACATTTACGTCATTTTCGTCCTCCCAAGCCTTATTCTCGTCCAATTAGGGTTTTTAATCAATCTTGTGCATCCAATAAGTGATTTTGTGTCATTGGTTGAACATTTAGGTCATTTTCGTCCTCCATTGGACTTATTCTCGTCCAATTAGGGTTTTTAACCAATCTTGTGCATCCAATAAGTGATTTTGTGTCATTGGTTGAACATTTAGGTCATTTTCGTCCTCCCAAGGCTTATTCTCGTCTAATTAGGGTTTTTAACCAAACTTGTGCATCCAATAAGTGATTTTGTGTCATTGGTTGAACATTTAGGTAATTTTCGTCCTCCCAAGGCTTATTCTCGTCCAATTAGGGTTTTTAACCAAACTTGTGCATCCAATAAGTGATTTTGTGTTATTGGTTGAACATTTAGGTCATTTTCGTCCTCCCAAGGCTTATTCTTGTCCAATTAGGGTTTTTAACCAATCTTGTGCATCCAATAAGTACATTTGTGTCATTGGTTGAGTATTTAGGTCATTTTCGTCCTCCCAAGGCTTATTCTCGTCCAATTAGGGTTATTAACCAATCTTGTGCATCCAATAAGTGATTTTGTGTCATTGGTTGAACATTTAGGTCATTTTCGTCCTCCCAAGGCTTATTCTCGTCCAATTAAGGTTTTTAACCAATCTTGTGCATCCAATAAGTGATTTTGTGTCATTGGTTGAACAATTAGGTCATTTTCGTCCTCCCAAGGCTTATTCTCGTCCAATTAGGTTTTTTAACCAATCTTGTGCATCCAATAAGTGATTTTGTGTCATTGGTTGAAAATTTAGGTCATTTTCGTCCTCCCAAGGATTATTCTCGTCCAATTAGGGTTTTTAACCAATCTTGTGCATCCAATAAGTGATTTTGTGTCATTGGTTGAACATTTAGGTCATTTTCGTCCTCCCAAGGCATATTCTCGTCCAATTAGGGTTTTTAACCAATCTTGTGCATCTAATAAGTACTTTTGTGTCATTCGTTGAAAATTTAGGTCATTTTCGTCCTCCCAAGGATTATTCTCATCCAATTAAGGTTTTTAACCAATCTTGTGCATCCAATAAGTGATTTTGTGTCATTGGTTGAACATTTAGGTCATTTTCGTCCTCCCAAGGCTTATTCTCGTCCAATTAGGGTTTTTAACCAATCTTGTGCATCCAATAAGTGATTTTGTGTCATTGGTTGAACATTTAGGTCATTTTCATCCCCCCAAGGCTTATTCTCGTCCAATTAGGGTTTTTAACCAATCTTGTGCATCCAATAAGTGATTTTGTGTCATTGGTTGAACATTTAGGTCATTTTCGTCCTCCCAAGGCTTATTCTCGTCCAATTAGGGTTTTTAACCAATCTTGTGCATCCAATAAGTGATTTTGTGTCATTGGTTGAACATTTAGGTCATTTTCGTACTCCCAAGGCTTAGCCTCGTCATATTAGGGATTTTAACCAATCTTGTGCATACAATAAGTGATTTTGTGTCATTGGTTGAACATTTAGGTCATTTTCGTCCTTCCTAGGCTTATTCTCGTCCAATTAGGGTTTTTAACCAATCTTGTGCATCCAATAAGTACATTTGTGTCATTGGTTTAACATTTAGGTCATTTTCGTCCTCCTAAGGCTTATTCTCGTCCAATTAGGGTTTTTAACCAATCTTGTGCATCCAATAAGTGATTTTGTGTCATTGGTTGAACATTTAGGTCATTTTCGTCCTCCCAAGGCTTATTCTCGTCCAATTAGGGTTTTTAACCAATCTTGTGCATCCAATAAGTGATTTTGTGTCATTGGTTGAACATTTAGGTCATTTTTGTCCTCCCTAGGTTATTCTCGTCCAATTAGGGTTTTTAACCTATCTTGTGCATCTAATAAGTGATTTTGTGTCATTGGTTGAACATTTAGGTCATTTTCGTCCTCCCAAGTCTTATTCTCTTCCAATTAGGGTTTTTAACCAATCTTAGGCATCCAATAAGTGATTTTGTGTCATTGGTTGAACATTTAGGTCATTTTCGTCCTCCCAAGGCTTATTCTCGTCCAATTAGGGTTTTTAACCAATCTTGTGCATCCAATAAGTGATTTTGTGTCATTGGTTGAACATTTAGGTCATTTTCGTCCTCCCAAGGCTTATTCTCGTCCAATTAGGGTTTTTAACCAATCTTGTGCATCCAATAAGTGATTTTGTGTCATTGGTTGAACATTTAGGTCATTTTCATCCTCTTAAGGCTTATTCTCGTCCAATTAAGGTTTTTAACCAATCTTGTGAATCCAATAAGTACATTTGTGTCATTGGTTGAACATTTAGGTGATTTTCGTCCTCCCTAGGCTTATTGTCGTCCAATTAGGGTTTTTAACCAATCTTGTGCATCCAATAAGTGATTTTGTGTCATTGGTTGAAAATTTAGGTGATTTCTCCCAAGGCTTATTCTCGTCCAATTAGGGTTTTTAACCAATCTTGTGCATCCAATAAGTGATTTTGTGTCATTGGTTGAACATTTAGGTCATTTTCGTCCTCCCAAGGCTTATTCTCGTCCAATTAGGGTTTTTAACCAATCTTGTGCATCCAATAAGTGATTTTGTGTCATTGGTTGAACATTTAGGTCATATGCGTCCTCCCAAGGCTTAGTCTCGCCTAATTAGGGATTTTAACCAATCTTGTGCACACAATAAGTGATTTTGTGTCATTGGTTTAACATTTAGGTCATTTTCGTCCTCCCTAGGCTTATTGTCGTCCAATTATGGTTTTTAACCAATCTTGTGCATCCAATAAGTACATTTGTGTCATTGGTTGAACATTTAGGTCATTTTCGTCCTCCCAAGGCTTATTCTCGTCCAATTAGGGTTTTTAACCAATCTTGTGCATCCAATAAGTGATTTTGTGTCATTGGTTGAACATTTAGGTCATTTTCGTCCTCCCAATGCTTATTCTCTTCCAATTAGGGGTTTTAACCAATCTTGTGCATCCAATAAGTACATTTGTGTCATTGGTTGAACATTTAGGTCATTTTCGTCCTCCCAAGGCTTATTCTCGTCCAATTAGGGTTTTTAACCAATCTTGTGCATCCAATAAGTGATTTTGTGAAATTGTTTGAACATTTACGTCATTTTCGTCTTCCCAAGCCTTATTCTCGTCCAATTAGGGTTTTTAATCAATCTTGTGCATCCAATAAGTACATTTGTGTCATTGGTTGAACATTTAGGTCATTTTAGTCCTCCCAAGGCCTATTCTAGTCCAATTAGGGTTTTTAACCATTCTTGTGCATCCAATAAGTGATTTTGTGTCATTGGTTGAAAATTTAGGTCATTTTCGTCCTCCCAAGGCTTATTCTCGTCCAATTAGGGTTTTTAACCAATCTTGTGCGACCAATAAGTACATTTGTGTCATTGGATCAACATTTAGGTCATTTTCGTCCTCCCAAGGCTTATTCTCGTCCAATTAGGGTTTTTAACCAATCTTGTGCATCCAATAAGTGATTTTGTGTCATTGTTTGAACATTTAGGTCATTTTCGTACTCCCATGCCTTATTCTCGTCCAATTAGGGTTTTTAACCAATCTTGTGCATCCAACAAGTGATTTTGTGTAATTGTTTGAACATTTAGGTCATTTTCGTCCTCCCAAGCCTTATTCTCGTCCAATTAGGGTTTTTAACCAATCTTGTGCATCCAATAAGTACATTTGTGTCATTGGTTGAACATTTAGGTCATTTTCGTCCTCCCAAAGCCTATTCTAGTCCAATTAGGGTTTTTAACCAATCTTGTGCATCCAATAAGTGATTTTGTGAAATTGTTTGAACATTTACGTCATTTTCGTCCTCCCAAGCCTTATTCTCGTCCAATTAGGGTTTTTAATCAATCTTGTGCATCCAATAAGTACATTTGTGTCATTGGTTGAACATTTAGGTCATTTTAGTCCTCCCAAGGCCTATTCTAGTCCAATTAGGGTTTTTAACCATTCTTGTGCATCCAATAAGTGATTTTGTGTCATTGGTTGAAAATTTAGGTCATTTTCATCCTCCCAAGGCTTATTCTCGTCCAATTAGGGTTTTTAACCAATCTTGTGCATCCAACAAGTGATTTTGTGTCATTGGTTGAACATTTAGGTCATTCTCGTCCTCCATGGGACTTATTCTCGTCCAATTAGGGTTTTTAATTAATCTTGTGCATCCAATAAGTACATTTGTGTCATTGGTTGAACAATTAGGTCATTTTTCGTCCTATGGGGACTTATTCTCGTCCAATTAGGGTTTTTAATCAATCTTGTGCATCCAATAAGTACATTTGTGTCATTGGTTGAACATTTAGGTCATTTTAGTCCTCCCAAGGCCTATTCTCGTCCAATTAGGGTTTTTAGCCAATCTTGTGCATCCAAAAAGTGATTTTGTGTCATTGGTTGAACATTTAGGTCATTTTCGTCCTCTCAAGGCTTATTCTCGTCCAATAAGGGTTTTTAACCAATCTTGTGCATCCAACAAGTGATTTTGTGTAATTGTTTGAACATTTAAGTCATTTTCGTCCTCCCAAGCCTTATTCTCGTCCAATTAGGGTTTTTAACCAATCTTGTGCATCCAATAAGTACATTTGTGTCATTGGTTGAACATTTAGGTCATTTTCGTCCTCCCAAGGCTATTCTCGTCCAATTAGGGTTTTTAACCAATCTTGTGCATCCAATAAGTGATTTGGTGTCATTGGTTGAACATTTAGTTCATTTTCGTCCTCCCAAGGCTTATTCTCGTCCAATTAGGGTTTTTAACCAATCTTGTGCATCCAATAAGTGATTTTGTGTCATTGGTAGAACATTTAGGTTATTTTCGTCCTCCCAAGGCTTATTCTCGTCCAATTAGGGTTTTTAATTAATCTTGTGCATCCAATAAGTACATTTGTGTCATTGGTTGAACAATTAGGTCATTATAGTCCTCCCAAGGCCTATTCTCGTCCAATTAGGGTTTTTAACCAATCTTGTGCATCCAATACGTGATTTTGTGTCATTGGTTGAACATTTAGGTCATTTTCGTCCTCCCAAGGCTATTCTCGTCCAATTAGGGTTTTTAACCAATCTTGTGCATCCAATAAGTGATTTGGTGTCATTGGTTGAACATTTAGGTCATTTTCGTCTTCCCAAGGCTTATTCTCGTCCAATTAGGGTTTTTAACCAATCTTGTGCATCCAATAAGTGATTTTGTGTCATTGGTAGAACATTTAGGTTATTTTCGTCCTCCCAAGGCTTATTCTCGTCCAATTAGGGTTTTTAATTAATCTTGTGCATCCAATAAGTACATTTGTGTCATTGGTTGAACAATTAGGTCATTATAGTCCTCCCAAGGCCTATTCTCGTCCAATTAGGGTTTTTAACCAATCTTGTGCATCCAATACGTGATTTTGTGTCATTGGTTGAACATTTAGGTCATTTTCGTCCTCCCAAGGCTTATTCTCGTCCAATTAGGGTTTTTAACCAATCTTGTGCATCCAATAAGTGATTTTGTGAAATTGTTTGAACATTTACGTCATTTTCGTCCTCCCAAGCCTTATTCTCGTCCAATTAGGGTTTTTAATCAATCTTGTGCATCCAATAAGTGATTTTGTGTCATTGGTTGAACATTTAGGTCATTTTCGTCCTCCATTGGACTTATTCTCGTCCAATTAGGGTTTTTAACCAATCTTGTGCATCCAATAAGTGATTTTGTGTCATTGGTTGAACATTTAGGTCATTTTCGTCCTCCCAAGGCTTATTCTCGTCTAATTAGGGTTTTTAACCAAACTTGTGCATCCAATAAGTGATTTTGTGTCATTGGTTGAACATTTAGGTCATTTTCGTCCTCCCAAGGCTTATTCTCGTCTAATTAGGGTTTTTAACCAAACTTGTGCATCCAATAAGTGATTTTGTGTCATTGTTTGAACATTTAGGTCATTTTCGTCCTCCCATGCCTTATTCTCATCCAATTAGGGTTTTTAATCAATCTTGTGCATCCAATAAGTACATTTGTGTCATTGGTTGAACATTTAGGTCATTTTAGTCCTCCCAAGGCCTATTCTCGTCCAATTAGGGTTTTTAGCCAATCTTGTGCATCCAAAAAGTGATTTTGTGTCATTGGTTGAACATTTAGGTCATTTTCGTCCTCTCAAGGCTTATTCTCGTCCAATTAGGGTTTTTAACCAATCTTGTGCATCCAATAAGTGATTTTGTGTAATTGTTTGAACATTTAGGTCATTTTCGTCCTCCCAAGCCTTATTCTCGTCCAATTAGGGTTTTTAACCAATCTTGTGCATCCAATAAGTACATTTGTGTCATTGGTTGAACATTTAGGTCATTTTCGTCCTCCCAAAGCCTATTCTAGTCCAATTAGGGTTTTTAACCAATCTTGTGCATCCAATAAGTGATTTTGTGAAATTGTTTGAACATTTACGTCATTTTCGTCCTCCCAAGCCTTATTCTCGTCCAATTAGGGTTTTTAATCAATCTTGTGCATCCAATAAGTACATTTGTGTCATTGGTTGAACATTTAGGTCATTTTAGTCCTCCCAAGGCCTATTCTAGTCCAATTAGGGTTTTTAACCATTCTTGTGCATCCAATAAGTGATTTTGTGTCATTGGTTGAAAATTTAGGTCATTTTCGTCCTCCCAAGGCTTATTCTCGTCCAATTAGGGTTTTTAACCAATCTTGTGCATCCCATAAGTACATTTGTGTCATTGGTTGAACATTTAGGTCATTTTCGTCCTCCCAAGGCTTATTCTCGTCCAATTAGGGTTTTTAACCAATCTTGTGCATCCAATAAGTGATTTTGTGTCATTGTTTGAACATTTAGGTCATTCTCGTCCTCCCAAGGCTTATTCTCGTCCAATTAGGGTTTTTAACCAATCTTGTGCATCCAATAAGTACATTTGTGTCATTGGTTGAACATTTAGGTCATTTTCGTCCTCCCTAGGCTTATTCTCGTCCAATTACGGTTTTTAACCAATCTTGTGCATCCAATAAGTGATTTGGTGTCATTGGTTGAACATTTAGGTCATTTTCGTCCTCCCAAGGCTTATTCTCGTCCAATTAGGGTTTTTAACCAATCTTGTGCATCCAATAAGTGATTTTGTGTCATTGGTTGAACATTTAGGTCATTTTCGTCCTCCCAAGGCTTATTCTCGTCTAATTAGAGTTTTTAACCAATCTTGTGCATCCAATAAGTACATTTGTGTCATTGGTTGAACATTTAGCTCATTTTCGTCCTCCAGAGGCTTATTCTCGTCCAATTAGGGTTTTTAACCAATCTTGTGCATCCAATATGTACATTTGTGTCATTGGTTGAACATTTAGGTCATTTTCGTCTTCCCTAGGCTTATTCTCGTCCAATTAGGGTTTTTAACCAATCTTATGCATCCAATAAGTGATTTTGTGTCATTGGTTGAACATTTAGGTCATTTTCGTCCTCCCAAGGCTTATTCTCGTCCAATTAGGGTTTTTAACCAATCTTGTGCATCCAATAAGTGATTTTGTGTTATTGGTTGAACATTTAGGTCATTTTCGTCCTCCCAAGGCTTATTCTTGTCCAATTAGGGTTTTTAACCAATCTTGTGCATCCAATAAGTACATTTGTGTCATTGGTTGAGTATTTAGGTCATTTTCGTCCTCCCAAGGCTTATTCTCGTCCAATTAGGATTTTTAACCAATCTTGTGCGACCAAGAAGTACATTTGTGTCATTGGATCAACATTTAGGTCATTTTCGTCCTCCCAAGGCTTATTCTCGTCCAATTAGGGTTTTTAACCAATCTTGTGCATCCAATAAGTGATTTTGTGAAATTGTTTGAACATTTACGTCATTTTCGTCCTCCCAAGCCTTATTCTCGTCCAATTAGGGTTTTTAATCAATCTTGTGCATCCAATAAGTACATTTGTGTCATTGGTTGAACATTTAGGTCATTTTAGTCCTCCCAAGGCCTATTCTCGTCCAATTAGGGTTTTTAGACAATCTTGTGCATCCAAAAAGTGATTTTGTGTCATTGGTTGAACATTTAGGTCATTTTCGTCCTCTCAAGGCTTATTCTCGTCCAATTAGGGTTTTTAACCAATCTTGTGCATCCAACAAGTGATTTTGTGTAATTGTTTGAACATTTAGGTCATTTTCGTCCTCCCAAGCCTTATTCTCGTCCAATTAGGGTTTTTAACCAATCTTGTGCATCCAATAAGTACATTTGTGCCATTGTTTGAACATTTAGGTCATTTTCGTCCTCCCAAGGCTTATTCTCGTCCAATTAGGGTTTTTAACCAATCTTGTGCATCCAATAAGTGATTTTGTGTCATTGTTTGAACATTTAGGTCATTTTCGTCCTCCCATGCCTTATTCTCGTCCAATTAGGGTTTTTAACCAATCTTGTGCATCCAATAAGTACATTTGTGTCATTGGTTGAACATTTAGGTCATTTTAGTCCTCCCAAGGCCTATTCTCGTCCAATTAGGGTTTTTAGCCAATCTTGTGCATCCAAAAAGTGATTTTGTGTCATTGGTTGAACATTTAGGTCATTTTCGTCCTCTCAAGGCTTATTCTCGTCCAATTAGGGTTTTTAACCAATCTTGTGCATCCAACAAGTGATTTTGTGTAATTGTTTGAACATTTAGGTCATTTTCATCCTCCCAAGCCTTATTCTCGTCCAATTAGGGTTTTTACCCAATCTTGTGCATCCAATAAGTACATTTGTGTCATTGGTTGAACATTTAGGTCATTTTCGTCCTCCCAAGGCTATTCTCGTCAAATTAGGGTTTTTAACCAATCTTGTGCATCCAACAAGTGATTTTGTGTAATTGTTTGAACATTTAGGTTATTTTCGTCCTCCATGGGACTTATTCTCGTCCAATTAGGGTTTTTAATTAATCTTGTGCATCCAATAAGTACATTTGTGTCATTGGTTGAACAATTAGGTCATTATAGTCCTCCCAAGGCCTATTCTCGTCCAATTAGGGTTTTTAACCAATCTTGTGCATCCAATACGTGATTTTGTGTCATTGGTTGAACATTTAGGTCATTTTCGTCCTCCTAGGGCTTATTCTCGTCCAATTAGGGTTTTTAACCGATCTTGTGCATCCAATAAGATATTTTGTGTCATTGGTTGAACATTTAGGTCATTTTCGTCCTCGCAAGGCTTATTCTCGTCCAATTAGGGTTTTTAACCAATCTTGTGCATCCAATAAGTGATTTTGTGAAATTGTTTGAACATTTACGTCATTTTCGTCCTCCCAAGCCTTATTCTCGTCCAATTAGGGTTTTTAATCAATCTTGTGCATCCAATAAGTACATTTGTGTCATTGGTTGAACATTTAGGTCATTTTAGTCCTCCCAAGGCCTATTCTAGTCCAATTAGGGATTTTAACCATTCTTGTGCATCCAATAAGTGATTTTGTGTCATTGGTTGAAAATTTAGGTCATTTTCGTCCTCCCGAGGCTTATTCTCGTCCAATTAGGGTTTTTAACCAATCTTGTGCGACCAATAAGTACATTTGTGTCATTGGATCAACATTTAGGTCATTTTCGTCCTCCCAAGGCTTATTCTCGTCCAATTAGGGTTTTTAACCAATCTTGTGCATCCAATAAGTGATTTTGTGTCATTGTTTGAACATTTAGGTCATTTTCGTACTCCCATGCCTTATTCTCGTCCAATTAGGGTTTTTAACCAATCTTGTGCATCCAACAAGTGATTTTGTGTAATTGTTTGAACATTTAGGTCATTTTCGTCCTCCCAAGCCTTATTCTCGTCCAATTAGGGTTTTTAACCAATCTTGTGCATCCAATAAGTACATTTGTGTCATTGGTTGAACATTTAGGTCATTTTCGTCCTCCCAAAGCCTATTCTAGTCCAATTAGGGTTTTTAACCAATCTTGTGCATCCAATAAGTGATTTTGTGAAATTGTTTGAACATTTACGTCATTTTCGTCCTCCCAAGCCTTATTCTCGTCCAATTAGGGTTTTTAATCAATCTTGTGCATCCAATAAGTACATTTGTGTCATTGGTTGAACATTTAGGTCATTTTAGTCCTCCCAAGGCCTATTCTAGTCCAATTAGGGTTTTTAACCATTCTTGTGCATCCAATAAGTGATTTTGTGTCATTGGTTGAAAATTTAGGTCATTTTCGTCCTCCCAAGGATTATTCTCGTCGAATTAGGGTTTCTAACCAATCTTGTGCATCCAATAAGTGATTTTGTGTCATTGGTTGAACATTTAGGTCATTTTCGTCCTCCCAAGGCTTATTCTCGTCCAATTAGGGTTTTTAACCAATCTTGTGCATCCAATAAGTGATTTTGTGTCATTGGTTGAACATTTAGGTCATTTTCGTCCTCCTAAGGATTATTCTCGTCGAATTAGGGTTTCTAACCAATCTTGTGCATCCAATAAGTGATTTTGTGTCATTGGTTGAACATTTAGGTCATTTTCGTCCTCCCAAGGCTTATTCTCGTCCAATTAGGGTTTTTAACCAATCTTGTGCATCCAATAAGTGATTTTGTGTCATTGGTTGAACATTATGTCATTTTCGTCCTCTGAATGCTTATTCTCGTCCAATTAGGGTTTTTAACCAATCTTGTGCATCCAATAAGTGATTTTGTGTCATTGGTTGAACATTTAAGTCATTTTCGTCCTTCGAATGCTTATTCTCGTCCAATTAGGGTTTTAAACCAATCTAGTGCATCCAATAAGTGATTTTATGTCATTGGTTGAACATTTAGGTCATTTTCGTCCTCCCTAGGCTTATTCTCGTCCAGTTAGGGTTTTTAACCAATCTTGTGCATCCAATAAGTGATTTTGTGTCATTGGTTGAACATTTAGGTCATTTTCGTCCTCCCAAGGCTTATTCTCGTCCAATTAGGGTTTTTAACCAATCTTGTGCATCCAATAAGTGATTTTGTGTCATTGGTTGAACATTTAGGTCATTTTCGTCCTCCCAAGGCTTATTCTCGTCCAATTAGGGTTTTTAACCAATCTTGTGCATCCAATAAGTGATTTTGTGTCATTGGTTGAACATTTAGGTCATTTTCGTCCTCCCAAGGCTTATTCTCGCCCAAGTAGGGTTTTTAACCAATCTTGTGCATCCAATAAGTGATTTTGTGTCATTGGTTGAACATTTAGGTCATTTTCGTCCTCCCAAGGCTTATTCTCGTCCAATTAGGGTTTTTAACCAATCTTGTGCATCCAATAAGTGATTTTGTGTCATTGGTTGAACATTTAGGTCATTTTCGTCCTCCCAAGGCTTATTCTCGTCCAATTAGGGTTTTTAACCAATCTTGTGCATCCAATAAGTGATTTTGTGTCATTGGTTGAACATTTAGGTCATTTTCATCCTCTTAAGGCTTATTCTCGTCCAATTAGGGTTTTTAACCAATCTTGTGCATCCAATAAGTGATTTTGTATCATTGGTTGAACATTTAGGTCATTTTCCTCCTCCCAAAGCTTATTCTCGTCCAATTAGGGTTTTTAACTTATCTTGTGCATCCAATAAGTACATTTGTGTCATTGGTTGAACATTTAGGTCATTTTCGTCCTCCCAAGGCTTATTCTCGTCCAATTAGGGTTTTTAACCAATCTTGTGCATCCAATAAGTGATTTTGTGTCATTGGTTGAACATTTAGGTCATTTTCGTCCTCCCAAGGCTTATTCTCGTCCAATTATGGTTTTTAACCAATCTTGTGCATCCAATAAGTGCTTTTGTGTCATTGGTTGAACATTTAGGTCATTTTCGTCCTCCCAAGGCTTATTCTCGTCCAATTAGGGTTTTTAACCAATCTTGTGCATCCAATAAGTACATTTGTGTCATTGGTTGAACATTTACGTCATTTTCGTCCTCCCAAGGCTTATTCTCGTCCAGTTACGGTTTTTATCCAATCTTGTGCATCCAATAAGTGATTTTGTGTCATTGGTTGAACATTTAGGTCATTTTCGTCCTCCCAAGGCTTATTCTCGTCCAATTAGGGTTTTTAACCAATCTTGTGCATCCAATAAGTGATTTTGTGTCATTGGTTGAACATTTAGGTCATTTTCGTCCTCCCAAGGCTTATTCTCGTCCAATTAGGGTTTTTAACCAATCTTGTGCATCCAATAAGTGATTTTGTGTCCTTGGTTGAACATTTCGGTCATTTTCGTCCTCCCAGGGCTTATTCTCTACCAATTAGGGTTTTTAAACAATCTTGTGCATCCAATAAGTACATTTGTGTCATTGGTTGAACATTTAGATCATTTTCGTCCTCCCAAGGCTTATTCTCGTCCAATTAGGGTTTTTAACCAATCTTGTGCATCCAATAAGTGATTTTGTGTCATTGTTTGAACATTTAGGTCATTTTCGTCCTCCCAAGGCTTATTCTCATCCAATTAGGGTTTTTAACCAATCTTGTGCATCCAATAAGTACTTTTGTGTCATTGGTTGAATATTTAGGTCATTTTCGTCCTCCCTAGACTTATTCACGTTCAATTAGGGTTTTTAACCAATCTTGTGCATCCAATAAGTGATTTTGTGTCATTGGTTGAACATTTAGGTCATTTTCGTCCTCCCAAGGCTTATTCTCGTCCAATTAGGGTTTTTAACCAATCTTGTGCATCCAATAAGTGATTTTGTGTCATTGTTTGAACATTTAGGTTATTTTCGTCCTCCCAAGGCTTATTCTCGTCCAATTAGGGTTTTTAACCAATCTTGTGCATCCAATAAGTACATTTGTGTCATTGGTTGAACATTTAGGTAATTTTCGTCCTCCCAAGGCTTATTCTCCTCCAATTAGGGTTTTTAACCAATCTTGTGCATCCAATAAGTGATTTTGTGTCATTGGTTGAACATTTAGGTCATTTTCGTCCTCCCAAGGCTTATTCTCGTCCAATTAGGGTTTTTAACCAATCTTGTGCATCCAATAAGTGATTTTGTGTCATTGGTTGAACATTTAGGTCATTTTCGTCCTCCCAAGGCTTATTCTCGTCCAATTAGGGTTTTTAACCAATCTTGTGCATCCAATAAGTGATTTTGTGTCATTGTTTGAAGATTTAGGTCATTTTCGTCCTCTCAAGGCTTATTCTCGTCCAATTAGGGTTTTTAACCAATCTTGTGCATCCAATAAGTACATTTGTGTCATTGGTTGAACATTTAGGTCATTTTCGTCCTCCCAAGGCTTATTCTCGTCCAATTAGGGTTTTTAACCAATCTTGTGTATCCAATAAGTGATTTTGTGTCGTTGGTTGAACATTTAGGTCATTTTCGTCCTCCCAAGGCTTATTCTCGTCCAATTAGGGTTTTTAACCAATCTTGTGCATCCAATAAGTGATTTTGTGTCGTTGGTTGAACATTTAGGTCATTTTCGTCCTCCCAAGGCTTATTCTCGTCCAATTAGGGTTTTTAACCAATCTTGTGCATCCAATAAGATATTTTGTGTCATTGGTTGAACATTTAGGTCATTTTCGTCCTCCCAAGGCTTATTCTCGTCCAATTAGGGTTTTTAACCAATCTTGTGCATCCAATAAGTGATTTTGTGAAATTGTTTGAACATTTACGTCATTTTCGTCCTCCCAAGGCTTATTCTCGTCCAATTAGGGTTTTTAATCAATCTTGTGCATCCAATAAGTACATTTGTGTCATTGGTTGAACATTTAGGTCATTTTAGTCCTCCCAAGGCCTATTCTAGTCCAATTAGGGTTTTTAACCATTCTTGTGCATCCAATAAGTGATTTTGTGTCATTGGTTGAAAATTTAGGTCATTTTCGTCCTCCCAAGGCTTATTCTCGTCCAATTAGGGTTTTTAACCAATCTTGTGCGACCAATAAGTACATTTGTGTCATTGGATCAACATTTAGGTCATTTTCGTCCTCCCAAGGCTTATTCTCGTCCAATTAGGGTTTTTAACCAATCTTGTGCATCCAATAAGTGATTTTGTGAAATTGTTTGAACATTTACGTCATTTTCGTCCTCCCAAGCCTTATTCTCGTCCAATTAGGGTTTTTAATCAATCTTGTGCATCCAATAAGTACATTTGTGTCATTGGTTGAACATTTAGGTCATTTTAGTCCTCCCAAGGCCTATTCTCGTCCAATTAGGGTTTTTAGCCAATCTTGTGCATCCAATAAGTGATTTTGTGTCATTGGTTGAACATTTAGGTCATTTTCGTCCTCTCAAGGCTTATTCTCGTCCAATTAGGGTTTTTAACCAATCTTGTGCATCCAACAAGTGATTTTGTGTAATTGTTTGAACATTTAGGTCATTTTCGTCCTCCCAAGCCTTATTCTCGTCCAATTAGGGTTTTTAACCAATCTTGTGCATCCAATAAGTACATTTGTGCCATTGTTTGAATATTTAGGTCATTTTCGTCCTCCCAAGGCTTATTCTCGTCCAATTAGGGTTTTTAACCAATCTTGTGCATCCAATAAGTGATTTTGTGTCATTGTTTGAACATTTAGGTCATTTTGGTCCTCCCATGCCTTATTCTCGTCCAATTAGGGTTTTTAATCAATCTTGTGCATCCAATAAGTACATTTGTGTCATTGGTTGAACATTTAGGTCATTTTAGTCCTCCCAAGGCCTATTCTCGTCCAATTAGGGTTTTTAGCCAATCTTGTGCATCCAAAAAGTGATTTTGTGTCATTGGTTGAACATTTAGGTCATTTTCGTCCTCTCAAGGCTTATTCTCGTCCAATAAGGGTTTTTAACCAATCTTGTGCATCCAACAAGTGATTTTGTGTAATTGTTTGAACATTTAAGTCATTTTCGTCCTCCCAAGCCTTATTCTCGTCCAATTAGGGTTTTTAACCAATCTTGTGCATCCAATAAGTACATTTGTGTCATTGGTTGAACATTTAGGTCATTTTCGTCCTCCCAAGGCTATTCTCGTCCAATTAGGGTTTTTAACCAATCTTGTGCATCCAATAAGTGATTTGGTGTCATTGGTTGAACATTTAGTTCATTTTCGTCCTCCCAAGGCTTATTCTCGTCCAATTAGGGTTTTTAACCAATCTTGTGCATCCAATAAGTGATTTTGTGTCATTGGTAGAACATTTAGGTTATTTTCGTCCTCCCAAGGCTTATTCTCGTCCAATTAGGGTTTTTAATTAATCTTGTGCATCCAATAAGTACATTTGTGTCATTGGTTGAACAATTAGGTCATTATAGTCCTCCCAAGGCCTATTCTCGTCCAATTAGGGTTTTTAACCAATCTTGTGCATCCAATACGTGATTTTGTGTCATTGGTTGAACATTTAGGTCATTTTCGTCCTCCCAAGGCTATTCTCGTCCAATTAGGGTTTTTAACCAATCTTGTGCATCCAATAAGTGATTTGGTGTCATTGGTTGAACATTTAGGTCATTTTCGTCTTCCCAAGGCTTATTCTCGTCCAATTAGGGTTTTTAACCAATCTTGTGCATCCAATAAGTGATTTTGTGTCATTGGTAGAACATTTAGGTTATTTTCGTCCTCCCAAGGCTTATTCTCGTCCAATTAGGGTTTTTAATTAATCTTGTGCATCCAATAAGTACATTTGTGTCATTGGTTGAACAATTAGGTCATTATAGTCCTCCCAAGGCCTATTCTCGTCCAATTAGGGTTTTTAACCAATCTTGTGCATCCAATACGTGATTTTGTGTCATTGGTTGAACATTAGGTCATTTTCGTTCTCCCAAGGCTTATTCTCGTCCAATTAGGGTTTTTAATCAATCTTTTGCATCCAATAAGTACATTTGTGTCATTGGTTGAACATTTAGGTCATTTTAGTCCTCCCAAGGCCTATTCTCGTCCAATTAGGGTTTTTAACCATTCTTGTGCATCCAATAAGTGATTTTGTGTCATTGGTTGAAAATTTAGGTCATTTTCGTCCTCCCAAGGCTTATTCTCGTCCAATTAGGGTTTTTAACCAATCTTGTGCGACCAATAAGTACATTTGTGTCATTGGATCAACATTTAGGTCATTTTCGTCCTCCCAAGGCTTATTCTCGTCCAATTAGGGTTTTTAACCAATCTTGTGCATCCAATAAGTGATTTTGTGTCATTGTTTGAACATTTAGGTCATTTTCGTACTCCCATGCCTTATTCTCGTCCAATTAGGGTTTTTAACCAATCTTGTGCATCCAACAAGTGATTTTGTGTAATTGTTTGAACATTTAGGTCATTTTCGTCCTCCCAAGCCTTATTCTCGTCCAATTAGGGTTTTTAACCAATCTTGTGCATCCAATAAGTACATTTGTGTCATTGGTTGAACATTTAGGTCATTTTCGTCCTCCCAAAGCCTATTCTAGTCCAATTAGGGTTTTTAACCAATCTTGTGCATCCAATAAGTGATTTTGTGAAATTGTTTGAACATTTACGTCATTTTCGTCCTCCCAAGCCTTATTCTCGTCCAATTAGGGTTTTTAATCAATCTTGTGCATCCAATAAGTACATTTGTGTCATTGGTTGAACATTTAGGTCATTTTAGTCCTCCCAAGGCCTATTCTAGTCCAATTAGGGTTTTTAACCATTCTTGTGCATCCAATAAGTGATTTTGTGTCATTGGTTGAAAATTTAGGTCATTTTCGTCCTCCCAAGGCTTATTCTCGTCCAATTAGGGTTTTTAACCAATCTTGTGCATCCCATAAGTACATTTGTGTCATTGGTTGAACATTTAGGTCATTTTCGTCCTCCCAAGGCTTATTCTCGTCCAATTAGGGTTTTTAACCAATCTTGTGCATCCAATAAGTGATTTTGTGTCATTGTTTGAACATTTAGGTCATTTTCATCCTCCCATGCCTTATTCTCGTCCAATTAGGGTTTTTAATCAATCTTGTGCATCCAATAAGTACATTTGTGTCATTGGTTGAACATTTAGGTCATTTTAGTCCTCCCAAGGCCTATTCTCGTCCAATTAGGGTTTTTAGCCAATCTTGTGCATCCAAAAAGTGATTTTGTGTCATTGGTTGAACATTTAGGTCATTTTCGTCCTCCCAAGGCTTATTCTCGTCCAATTAGGGTTTTTAACCAATCTTGTGCATCCAATAAGTACATTTGTGTCATTGGTTGAACATTTATGTCATTTTTTGTCCTCCCAAGGCTTATTCTCGTCCAATTAGGGTTTTTAACCAATCTTGTGCATCCAATAAGTGATTTTGTGTCATTGGTTGAACATTTAGGTCATTTTCGTCCTCCCAAGGCTTATTCTCGTCCAATTAGGGTTTTTAACCAATCTTGTGCATCCAATAAGTACATTTGTGTCATTGGTTAAAATATTTAGGTCATTTTCGTCCTCCCAAGGCTTATTCTCGTCCAATTAGGGTTTTTAACCAATCTTGTGCATCCAATAAGTGATTTTGTGTCATTGGTTGAACATTTAGGTCATTTTCGTCCTCCCAAGGCTTATTCTCGTCCAATTAGGGTTTTTAACCAATCTTGTGCATCCAATAAATGATTTTGTGTCATTGGTTGAACATTTATGTCATTTTTGTCCTCCCAAGGCTTATTCTCGTCCAATTAGGGTTTTGAACCAATCTTGTGCATCCAATAAGTACATTTGTGTCATGGGTTAATCATTTAAGTCATTTTCGTCCTCCCAAGGCTTATTCTCGTCCAATTAGGGTTTTTAACCAATCTTTTGCATCCAATAAGTACATTTGTGTCATTGGTTGAACATTTAGGTCATTTTCGTCCTCCCAAGGCTTATTCTCGTCCAATTAGGGTTTTTAACCAATCTTGTGCATCCAATAAGTGATTTTGTGTCATTGGTTGAACATTTAGGTCATTTTCGTCCTCCCAAGGCTTATTCTCGTCCAATTAGGGTTTTTAACCAATCTTCTGCATCCAATAAATGATTTGGTGTCATTGGTTGAACATTTAGGTCATTTTCGTCCTCCTAAGGCTTATTCTCGTCCAATTAGGGTTTTTAACCAATCTTGTGCATCCAATAAGTGATTTTGTGTCATTGGTTGAACATTTAGGTCATTTTCGTCCTCCCTTGGCTTATTCTCGTCAAATTAGGGTTTTTAACCAATCTTTTGCATCAATTAAGTACATTTGTGTCATTGGTTGAACATTTAGGTCATTTTCGTCCTCCCTTGGCTTATTCTCGTCCAATTAGGGTTTTTAACCAATCTTGTGCATCCAATAAGTGATTTTGTGTCATTGGTTGAACATTTAGGTCATTTTCGTCCTCCCAAGGCTTATTCTCGTCCAATTAGGGTTTTTAACCAATCTTGTGCATCCAATAAGTGATTTTGTGTCATTGGTTGAACATTTAGGTCATTTTCGTCCTCCTAAGGCTTATTCTCGTCCAATTAGGGTTTTTAACCAAACTTGTGCATCCAATAAGTGATTTTGTGTCATTGGTTGAACATTTAGGTCATTTTCGTCCTCCCAAGGCCTATTCTCGTCCAATTAGGGTTCTTAACCAATCTTGTGCATCCAACTAGTATATTTGTGTCATTGGATGAACATTTAGGTCATTTTCGTCCTCCCAAGGCTTATTCTCGTCCAATTAGTGTTTTTAACCAATCTTGTGCATCCAATAAGTGATTTTGTGTCATTGGTTGAACATTTAGGTGATTTTCGTCCTCCCAAGGCTTATTCTCGTCCAATTAGGGTTTTTAACCAATCTTGTGCATCCAATAAGTGATTTTGTGTTATTGGTTGAACATTTAGGTCATTTTCGTATTCCCAAGGCTTATTCTTGTCCAATTAGGGTTTTTAACCAATCTTGTGCATCCAATAAGTACATTTGTGTCATTGGTTGAGTATTTAGGTCATTTTCGTCCTCCCAAGGCTTATTCTCGTCCAATTAGGGTTATTAACCAAACTTGTGCATCCAATAAGTGATTTTGTGTCATTGGTTGAACATTTAGGTCATTTTCGTCCTCCCAAGGCTTATTCTCGTCCAATTAGGGTTTTTAACCAATCTTGTGCATCCCATAAGTACATTTGTGTCATTGGTTGAACATTTAGGTCATTTTCGTCCTCCAAAGGCTTATTCTCGTCCAATTAGGGTTTTTAACCAATCTTGTGCATCCAATAAGTGATTTTGTGTCATTGTTTGAACATTTAGGTCATTTTCGTCCTCCCATGCCTTATTCTCGTCCAATTAGGGTTTTTAACCAATCTTGTGCATCCAATAAGTACATTTGTGTCATTGGTTGAACATTTAGGTCATTTTAGTCCTCCCAAGGCCTATTCTCGTCCAATTAGGGTTTTTAGCCAATCTTGTGCATCCAAAAAGTGATTTTGTGTCATTGGTTGAACATTTAGGTCATTTTCGTCCTCTCAAGGCTTATTCTCGTCCAATTAGGGTTTTTAACCAATCTTGTGCATCCAACAAGTGATTTTGTGTAATTGTTTGAACATTTAGGTCATTTTCGTCCTCCCAAGCCTTATTCTCGTCCAATTAGGGTTTTTACCCAATCTTGTGCATCCAATAAGTACATTTGTGTCATTGGTTGAACATTTAGGTCATTTTCGTCCTCCCAAGGCTATTCTCGTCCAATTAGGGTTTTTAACCAATCTTGTGCATCCAATAAGTGATTTGGTGTCATTGGTTGAACATTTAGGTCATTTTCGTCTTCCCAAGGCTTATTCTCGTCCAATTAGGGTTTTTAACCAATCTTGTGCATCCAATAAGTGATTTTGTGTCATTGGTAGAACATTTAGGTTATTTTCGTCCTCCCAAGGCTTATTCTCGTCCAATTAGGGTTTTTAATTAATCTTGTGCATCCAATAAGTACATTTGTGTCATTGGTTGAACAATTAGGTCATTATAGTCCTCCCAAGGCCTATTCTCGTCCAATTAGGGTTTTTAACCAATCTTGTGCATCCAATACGTGATTTTGTGTCATTGGTTGAACATTTAGGTCATTTTCGTCCTCTCAAGGCTTATTCTCGTCCAATTAGGGTTTTTAACCAATCTTGTGCATCCAACAAGTGATTTTGTGTAATTGTTTGAACATTTAGGTCATTTTCGTCCTCCCAAGCCTTATTCTCGTCCAATTAGGGTTTTTAATTAATCTTGTGCATCCAATAAGTACATTTGTGTCATTGGTTGAACAATTAGGTCATTATAGTCCTCCCAAGGCCTATTCTCGTCCAATTAGGGTTTTTAACCAATCTTGTGCATCCAATACGTGATTTTGTGTCATTGGTTGAACATTTAGGTCATTTTCGTCCTCCCAAGGCTTATTCTCGTCCAATTAGGGTTTTTAACCGATCTTGGGCATCCAATAAGATATTTTGTGTCATTGGTTGAACATTTAGGTCATTTTCGTCCTCCCAAGGCTTATTCTCGTCCAATTAGGGTTTTTAACCAATCTTGTGCATCCAATAAGTGATTTTGTGAAATTGTTTGAACATTTACGTCATTTTCGTCCTCCCAAGGCTTATTCTCGTCCAATTAGGGTTTTTAATCAATCTTGTGCATCCAATAAGTACATTTGTGTCATTGGTTGAACATTTAGGTCATTTTAGTCCTCCCAAGGCCTATTCTCGTCCAATTAGGGTTTTTAGCCAATCTTGTGCATCCAAAAAGTGATTTTGTGTCATTGGTTGAACATTTAGGTCATTTTCGTCCTCTCAAGGCTTATTCTCGTCCAATAAGGGTTTTTAACCAATCTTGTGCATCCAACAAGTGATTTTGTGTAATTGTTTGAACATTTAAGTCATTTTCGTCCTCCCAAGCCTTATTCTCGTCCAATTAGGGTTTTTAACCAATCTTGTGCATCCAATAAGTACATTTGTGTCATTGGTTGAACATTTAGGTCATTTTCGTCCTCCCAAGGCTATTCTCGTCCAATTAGGGTTTTTAACCAATCTTGTGCATCCAATAAGTGATTTGGTGTCATTGGTTGAACATTTATTTCATTTTCGTCCTCCCAAGGCTTATTCTCGTCCAATTAGGGTTTTTAGCCAATCTTGTGCATCCAAAAAGTGATTTTGTGTCATTGGTTGAACATTTAGGTCATTTTCGTCCTCTCAAGGCTTATTCTCGTCCAATTAGGGTTTTTAACCAATCTTGTGCATCCAACAAGTGATTTTGTGTAATTGTTTGAACATTTAGGTCATTTTCGTCCTCCCAAGCCTTATTCTCGTCCAATTAGGGTTTTTACCCAATCTTGTGCATCCAATAAGTGATTTTGTGAAATTGTTTGAACATTTACGTCATTTTCGTCCTCCCAAGCCTTATTCTCGTCCATTTAGGGTTTTTAATCAATCTTGTGCATCCAATAAGTACATTTGTGTCATTGGTTGAACATTTAGGTCATTTTAGTCCTCCCAAGGCCTATTCTAGTCCAATTAGGGTTTTTAACCATTCTTGGGCATCCAATAAGTGATTTTGTGTCATTGGTTGAAAATTTAGGTCATTTTCGTCCTCCCAAGGCTTATTCTCGTCCAATTAGGGTTTTTAACCAATCTTGTGCATCCAATAAGTGATTTTGTGTCATTGGTTGAACATTTAGGTCATTCTTGTCCTCCATGGGTCTTATTCTTGTCCAATTAGGGTTTTTAACCAATCTTGTGCATCCAATAAGTGATTTTGTGTCATTGGTTGAACATTTAGGTCATTTTCGTCCTCCCAAGGCTTATTCTCGTCTAATTAGGGTTTTTAACCAAACTTGTGCATCCAATAAGTGATTTTGTGTCATTGGTTGAACATTTAGGTCATTTTCGTCCTCCCAAGGCTTATTCTCGTCTAATTAGGGTTTTTAACCAAACTTGTGCATCCAATAAGTGATTTTGTGTCATTGTTTGAACATTTAGGTCATTTTCGTCCTCCCATGCCTTATTCTCATCCAATTAGGGTTTTTAATCAATCTTGTGCATCCAATAAGTACATTTGTGTCATTGGTTGAACATTTAGGTCATTTTAGTCCTCCCAAGGCCTATTCTCGTCCAATTAGGGTTTTTAGCCAATCTTGTGCATCCAAAAAGTGATTTTGTGTCATTGGTTGAACATTTAGGTCATTTTCGTCCTCTCAAGGCTTATTCTCGTCCAATTAGGGTTTTAACCAATCTTGTGCATCCAACAAGTGATTTGTGTAATTGTTTGAACATTTAGGTCATTTTCGTCCTCCCAAGCCTTATTGTCGTCCAATTAGGGTTTTTAACCAATCTTGTGCATCCAATAAGTACATTTGTGTCATTGGTTGAACATTTAGGTCATTTTCGTCCTCTTAAGGCTATTCTCGTCCAATTAGGGTTTTTAACCAATCTTGTGCATCCAATAAGTGATTTGGTGTCATTGGTTGAACATTTAGGTCATTTTCGTCCTCCCAAGGCTTATTCTCGTCCAATTAGGGTTTTTAACCAATCTTGTGCATCCAATAAGTGATTTTGTGTCATTGGTAGAACATTTAGGTTATTTTCGTCCTCCCAAGGCTTATTCTCGTCTAATTAGGGTTTTTAATTAATCTTGTGCATCCAATAAGTACATTTGTGTCATTGGTTGAACAATTAGGTCATTATAGTCCTCCCAAGGCCTATTCTCGTCAAATTAGGGTTTTTAACCAATCTTGTGCATCCAATACGTGATTTTGTGTCATTGGTTGAACATTAGGTCATTTTCGTCCTCCCAAGGCTTATTCTCGTCCAATTAGGGTTTTTAACCAATCTTGTGCATCCAATAAGTACATTTGTGTCATTGGTTGAACATTTAGGTCATTTTCGTCCTTCCAAGGCTTATTCTCGTCCAATTAGGGTTTTTAACCAATCTTGTGCATCCAATAAGTGATTTTGTGTCATTGGTTGAACATTTAGGTCATTTTCGTCCTCCCAAGGCTTATTCTCGTCCAATTAGGGTTTTTAACCAATCTTGTGCATCCAATAAGTGATTTTGTGTCCTTGGTTGAACATTTCGGTCATTTTCGTCCTCCCAGGGCTTATTCTCTACCAATTAGGGTTTTTAAACAATCTTGTGCATCCAATAAGTACATTTGTGTCATTGGTTGAACATTTAGATCATTTTCGTCCTCCCAAGGCTTATTCTCGTCCAATTAGGGTTTTTAACCAATCTTGTGCATCCAATAAGTGATTTTGTGTCATTGTTTGAACATTTAGGTCATTTTCGTCCTCCCAAGGCTTATTCTCATCCAATTAGGGTTTTTAACCAATCTTGTGCATCCAATAAGTACTTTTGTGTCATTGGTTGAATATTTAGGTCATTTTCGTCCTCCCTAGACTTATTCACGTTCAATTAGGGTTTTTAACCAATCTTGTGCATCCAATAAGTGATTTTGTGTCATTGGTTGAACATTTAGGTCATTTTCGTCCTCCCAAGGCTTATTCTCGTCCAATTAGGGTTTTTAACCAATCTTGTGCATCCAATAAGTGATTTTGTGTCATTGTTTGAACATTTAGGTTATTTTCGTCCTCCCAAGGCTTATTCTCGTCCAATTAGGGTTTTTAACCAATCTTGTGCATCCAATAAGTACATTTGTGTCATTGGTTGAACATTTAGGTAATTTTCGTCCTCCCAAGGCTTATTCTCCTCCAATTAGGGTTTTTAACCAATCTTGTGCATCCAATAAGTGATTTTGTGTCATTGGTTGAACATTTAGGTCATTTTCGTCCTCCCAAGGCTTATTCTCGTCCAATTAGGGTTTTTAACCAATCTTGTGCATCCAATAAGTGATTTTGTGTCATTGGTTGAACATTTAGGTCATTTTCGTCCTCCCAAGGCTTATTCTCGTCCAATTAGGGTTTTTAACCAATCTTGTGCATCCAATAAGGGATTTTGTGTCAAAGGTTGAACATTAATGTCATTTTCGTCCTCCCAAGGCTTATTCTCGTCCAATTAGGGTTTTTAACCAATCTTGTGCATCCAATAAGTGATTTTGTGTCATTGGTTGAACATTTAGGTCATTTTCGTCCTCCCTAGGCTTATTCTCGTCCAATTAGGGTTTTTAACCAATCTTGTGCATCCAATAAGTACATTTGTGTCATTCGTATAACATTTAGGTCATTTTCGTCCTCCCTAGGCTTATTCTCGTCCAATTAGGGTTTTTAACCAATCTTGTGCATCCAATAAGTACATTTGTGTCATTGGTTGAACATTTAGGTCATTTTCGTCCTCCCTAGGCTTATTCTCGTCCAATTAGGGTTTTTAACCAATCTTGTGCATGAAATAAGTGATTTTGTGTCATTGGTTGAACATTTAGGTCATTTTCGTCCTCCCTATGCTTAATCTCGTCCAATTAGGGTTTTTAACCAATCTTGTGCATCCAATAAGTGATTTTGTGTCATTGGTTGAACATTTAGGTCATTTTCGTCCTCCCAAGGCTTATTCTCGTCCAATTAGGGTTTTTAACCAATCTTGTGCATCCAATAAGTACATTTGTGTCATTGGTTGAACATTTAGGTCATTTTCGTCCTCCCTAGGCTTATTCTCGTCCAATTAGGGTTTTTAACCAATCTTGTGCATCCAATAAGTGATTTGGTGTCATTGGTTGAGCATTTAGGTCATTTTTGTCCTCCCTAGGCTAATTCTCGTCCAATTTGGGTTTTTAACCAATCTTGTGCATCCAATAAGTGATTTTGTGTCATTGGTTGAACATTTAGGTCATTTTCGTCCTCCCAAGGCTTATTCTCGTCCAATTAGGGTTTTTAACCAATCTTGTGCATCCAATAAGTGATTTTGTGTCATTGGTTGAACATTTAGGTCATTTTCGTCCTCCCTAGGCTTATTCTCGTCCAATTAGGGATTTTTAACAATCTTGTGCATCCAATAAGTGATTTTATGCCATTGGTTGAACATTTAGGTCATTTTCGTCCTCCCAAGGCATATTCTCGTCCAATTAGGGTTTTTTAACAATCTTGTGCATCCAATAAGTACATTTGTTTCATTGGTTGAACATTTAGGTCATTTATGTCCTCCAAAAGCTTATTCTCATCCAATTAGGGTTTTTAACCAATCTTGTGCATCCAATAAGTGATTTTGTGTCATTGGTTGAACATTTAGGTCATTTTCGTCCTCCCAAGGCTTATTCTCGTCCAATTAGGGTTTTTAACCAATCTTGTGCATCCAATAAGTGATTTTGTGTCATTGGTTGAACATTTAGGTCATTTCCATCCTCCCAAGGCTTATTCGCGTCCAATTAGGGTTTTTAACCAATCTTGTGCATCCAATAAGTGATTTTGTGTCATTGGTTGAACATTTAGGTCATTTTCGTCCTCCCAAGGCTTATTCTCGTCCAATTAGGGTTTTTAACCAATCTTGTGCATCCAATAAGTACACTTGTGTCATTGGTTGAACATTTAGGTCATTTTCTTCCTCCCTAAGCTTATTTTCGTCCAATTAGGGTTTTTAACCAATCTTGGGCATCCAATAAGTACATTTGTGTCATTGGTTGAACATTTAGGTCATTTTCGTCCTCCCAAGGCTTATTCTCGTCCAATTAGGGTTTTTAACCAATCTTGTGCATCCAATAAGTGATTTTGTATCATTGGTTGAACATTTAGGTCATTTTCGTCCTCCCAAGGCTTATTCTCGTCTAATTAGGGTTTTTAACCAATCACTTGCATCCAATAAGTGATTTTGTGTTATTGGTTGAACATTTAGGTCATTTTCGTCCTCCCAAGGCTTATTCTCGTCCAATTAGGGTTTTTAACCAATCTTGTGCATCCAATAAGTGATTTTGTGTCATTGGTTGAACATTTAGGTCATTTTCGTCCTCCCAAGGCTTATTCTCGTCCAATTAGGGTTTTTAACCAATCTTGTGCATCCAATAAGTGATTTTGAGTCATTGGTTGAACATTTAGGTCATTTTCGTCCTATAGGGACTTATTCTCGTCCAATTAGGGTTTTTAACTAATCTTGTGCATCCAATAAGTACATTTGTGTCATTGGTTGAACATTTAGGTCATTTTCGTCCTCCCAAGGCTTATTCTCGTCCAATTAGGGTTTTTAACCAATCTTGTACATCCAATAAGTACAAGTGTGTCATTGGTTGAACATTTAGGTCATTTTCGTCCTCCCAAGGCTATTCTCGTCCAATTAGGGTTTTTAACCAATCTTGTGCATCCAATAAGTGATTTGGTGTCATTGGTTGAACATTTAGGTCATTTTCGTCCTCCCAAGGCTTATTCTCGTCCAATTAGGGTTTTTAACCAATCTTGTGCATCCAATAAGTGATTTTGTGTCATTGGTAGAACATTTAGGTTATTTTCGTCCTCCCAAGGCTTATTCGCGTCCAATTTGGGTTTTTAATTAATCTTGTGCATCCAATAAGTACATTTGTGTCATTGGTTGAACAATTAGGTCATTATAGTCCTCCCAAGGCCTATTCTCGTCCAATTAGGGTTTTTAACCAATCTTGTGCATCCAATACGTGATTTTGTGTCATTGGTTAAACATTTAGGTCATTTTCGTCCTCCCAAGGCTTATTCTCGTCCAATTAGGGTTTTTAACCAATCTTGTGCATTCAATAAGTGATTTTGTGAAATTGTTTGAACATTTACGTCATTTTCGTCCTCCCAAGCCTTATTCTCGTCCAATTAGGGTTTTTAATCAATCTTGTGCATCCAATAAGTACATTTGTGTCATTGGTTGAACATTTAGGTCATTTTAGTCCTCCCAAGGCCTATTCTAGTCCAATTAGGGTTTTTAACCATTCTTGTGCATCCAATAAGTGATTTTGTGTCATTGGTTGAAAATTTAGGTCATTTTCATCCTCCCAAGGCTTATTCTCGTCCAATTAGGGTTTTTAACCAATCTTGTGCATCCAATAAGTGATTTTGTGTCATTGGTTGAACATTTAGGTCATTCTCGTCCTCCATGGGACTTATTCTCGTCCAATTAGGGTTTTTAACCAATCTTGTGCATCCAATAAGTGATTTTGTGAAATTGTTTGAACATTTACGTCATTTTCGTCCTCCCAAGCCTTATTCTCGTCCAATTAGGGTTTTTAATCAATCTTGTGCATCCAAAAAGTACATTTGTGTCATTGGTTGAACATTTAGGTCATTTTAGTCCTCCCAAGGCCTATTCTAGTCCAATTAGGGTTTTTAACCATTCTTGTGCATCCAATAAGTGATTTTGTGTCATTGGTTGAAAATTTAGGTCATTTTCGTCCTCCCAAGGCTTATTCTCGTCGAATTAGGGTTTTTAACCAATCTTGTGCGACCAATAAGTACATTTGTGTCATTGGATCAACATTTAGGTCATTTTCGTCCTCCCAAGGCTTATTCTCGTCCAATTAGGGTTTTTAACCAATCTTGTGCATCAAATAAGTGATTTTGTGTCATTGTTTGAACATTTAGGTCATTTTCGTCCTCCCATGCCTTATTCTCGTCCAATTAGGGTTTTTAATCAATCTTGTGCATCCAATAAGTACATTTGTGTCATTGGTTGAACATTTAGGTCATTTTAGTCCTCCCAAGGCCTATTCTAGTCCAATTAGGGTTTTTAACCATTCTTGTGCATCCAATAAGTGATTTTGTGTCATTGGTTGAAAATTTAGGTCATTTTCGTCCTCCCAAGGCTTATTCTCGTCCAATTAGGGTTTTTAGCCAATCTTGTGCGACCAAGAAGTACATTTGTGTCATTGGATCAACATTTAGGTCATTTTCGTCCTCCCAAGGCTTATTCTCGTCCAATTAGGGTTTTTAACCAATCTTGTGCATCCAATAAGTGATTTTGTGTCATTGTTTGAACATTTAGGTCATTTTCGTCCTCCCATGCCTTATTCTCGTCCAATTAGGGTTTTTAATCAATCTTGTGCATCCAATAAGTACATTTGTGTCATTGGTTGAACATTTAGGTCATTTTAGTCCTCCCAAGGCCTATTCTCATCCAATTAGGGTTTTTAGCCAATCTTGTGCATCCAAAAAGTGATTTTGTGTCATTGGTTGAACATTTAGGTCATTTTCGTCCTCTCAAGGCTTATTCTCGTCCAATTAGGGTTTTTAACCAATCTTGTGCATCCAACAAGTGATTTTGTGTAATTGTTTGAACATTTAGGTCATTTTCGTCCTCCCAAGCCTTATTCTCGTCCAATTAGGGTTTTTAACCAATCTTGTGCATCCAATAAGTGATTTGGTGTCATTGGTTGAACATTTAGGTCATTTTCGTCCTCCCAAGGCTTATTCTCGTCCAATTAGGGTTTTTAACCAATCTTGTGCATCCAATAAGTGATTTTGTGTCATTGGTAGAACATTTAGGTTATTTTCGTCCTCCCAAGGCTTATTTTCGTCCAATTAGGGTTTTTAATTAATCTTGTGCATCCAATAAGTACATTTGTGTCATTGGTTGAACAATTAGGTCATTATAGTCCTCCCAAGGCCTATTCTCGTCCAATTAGGGTTTTTAACCAATCTTGTGCATCCAATACGTGATTTTGTGTCATTGGTTGAACATTTAGGTCATTTTCGTCCTCCCAAGGCTTATTCTCGTCCAATTAGGGTTTTTAACCGATCTTGTGCATCCAACAAGTGATTTTGTGTAATTGTTTGAACATTTAGGTCATTTTCGTCCTCCCATGCCTTATTCTCGTCCAATTAGGGTTTTTAATCAATCTTGTGCATCCAATAAGTACATTTGTGTCATTGGTTGAACATTTAGGTCATTTTCGTCCTCCCAAGGCTATTCTCGTCCAATTAGGGTTTTTAACCAATCTTGTGCATCCAATAAGTGATTTGGTGTCATTGGTTGAACATTTAGGTCATTTTCGTCTTCCCAAGGCTTATTCTCGTCCAATTAGGGTTTTTAACCAATCTTGTGCATCCAATAAGTGATTTTGTGTCATTGGTAGAACATTTAGGTTATTTTCGTCCTCCCAAGGCTTATTCTCGTCCAATTAGGGTTTTTAATTAATCTTGTGCATCCAATAAGTACATTTGTGTCATTGGTTGAACAATTAGGTCATTATAGTCCTCCCAAGGCCTATTCTCGTCCAATTAGGGTTTTTAACCAATCTTGTGCATCCAATACGTGATTTTGTGTCATTGGTTGAACATTTAGGTCATTTTCGTCCTCCCAAGGCTTATTCTCGTCCAATTAGGGATTTTAACCAATCTTGTGCATCCAATAAGTACATTTGTGTCATTGGTTGAACATTTAGGTCATTTTAGTCCTCCCAAGGCCTATTCTCGTCCAATTAGGGTTTTTAGCCAATCTTGTGCATCCAATAAGTGATTTTGTGTCATTGGTTGAACATTTAGGTCATTTTCGTCCTCCTAAGGATTATTCTCGTCGAATTAGGGTTTCTAACCAATCTTGTGCATCCAATAAGTGATTTTGTGTCATTGGTTGAACATTTAGGTCATTTTCGTCCTCCCAAGGCTTATTCTCGTCCAATTAGGGTTTTTAACCAATCTTGTGCATCCAATAAGTGATTTTGTGTCATTGGTTGAACATTATGTCATTTTCGTCCTCTGAATGCTTATTCTCGTCCAATTAGGGTTTTTAACCAATCTTGTGCATCCAATAAGTGATTTTGTGTCATTGGTTGAACATTTAAGTCATTTTCGTCCTTCGAATGCTTATTCTCGTCCAATTAGGGTTTTAAACCAATCTAGTGCATCCAATAAGTGATTTTATGTCATTGGTTGAACATTTAGGTCATTTTCGTCCTCCCTAGGCTTATTCTCGTCCAGTTAGGGTTTTTAACCAATCTTGTGCATCCAATAAGTGATTTTGTGTCATTGGTTGAACATTTAGGTCATTTTCGTCCTCCCAAGGCTTATTCTCGTCCAATTAGGGTTTTTAACCAATCTTGTGCATCCAATAAGTGATTTTGTGTCATTGGTTGAACATTTAGGTCATTTTCGTCCTCCCAAGGCTTTGTGTCATTGGTTGAACATTTAGGTCATTTTCGTCCTCCCAAGGCTTATTCTCGTCCAATTAGGGTTTTTAACCAATCTTGTGCATCCAATAAGTGATTTTGTTTAATTGGTTGAACATTTAGGTCATTTTCGTCCTCCCAAGGCTTATTCTCGTCCAATTAGGGTTTTTAACCAATCTTGTGCATCCAATAAGTGATTTTGTTTCATTGGTTGAACATTTAGGTCATTTTCGTCCTCCCAAGGCTTATTCTCGTCCAATTAGGGTTTTTAACCAATCTTGTGCATCCAATAAGTGATTTTGTGTCATTGGTTGAACATTTAAGTCATTTTCGTCCTCCCAATGCTTAGTCTCGTCCAATTTGGCTTTTTAACCAATCTTGTGCATCCAATCAGTACATTTGTGTCATTGTTTGAACATTTAGGTCATTTTCGTCTTCCCTAGGCTTATTCTCGTCCAATTAGGGTTTTTAACCAATCTTGTGCATCCAATAAGTGATTTTGTGTCATTGTTTGAACATTTAGGTCATTTTTGTCCTCCGAAGGCTTATTCTCGTCCAATTAGGGTTTTTAACCAATCTTGTGCATCCAATAAGTGATTTTGTTTCATTGGTTGAACATTTAGGTCATTTTCGTCCTCCCAAGGCTTATTCTCGTCCAATTAGGGTTTTTAACCAATCTTGTGCATCCAATAAGTACATTTGTGTCATTAGTTGAACATTTAGGTCATTTTCGTCCTCCCAAGGCTTATTCTCGTACAATTAATGGTTTTAACCAATCTTGTGCATCCAATAAATGATTTTGTGTCATTGGTTGAACATTTAGGTAATTTTCGTTCTCCCTAGGCTTATTCTCATCAAATTAGGGTTTTTAACCAATCTTGTGCATCCAATAAGTGATTTTGTGTCATTGGTTGAACATTTAGGTCATTTTCGTCTTCCCTAGGCTTATTCTCGTCCAATTAGGGTTTTTAACCAATCTTGTGCATCCAATAAGTGATTTTGTTTCATTGGTTGAACATTTAGGTCATTTTCGTCCTCCCAAGGCTTATTCTCGTCCAATTAGGGTTTTTAACCAATCTTGTGCATCCAATAAGTTCATTTGTGTCATTGGTTGAACATTTAGGTCATTTTCGTCCTCCCAAGGCTTATTCTCGTCCAATTAGGGTTTTGAACCAATCTTGTGCATCCAATAAGTGATTTTGTGTCATTGTTTGAACATTTAGGTCATTGTCGTCCTCCCAAGGCTTATTCTCGTCCAATTAGGGTTTTTAACCAATCTTGTGCATCCAATAAGTGATTTTGTGTCATTGGTTGAACATTTAGGTCATTTTCGTCCTCCCAAGGCTTATTCTCGTCCAATTAGGGTTTTTAACCAATCTTGTGCATCCAATAAGTGATTTTGAGTCATTGTTTGAACATTTAGGTCATTTTCGTCCTCCCTAGGCTTATTCTCCTCCAATTAGGGTTTTTAACCAATCTTGTGCATCCAATAAGTGATTTTGTGTCATTGGTTGAACATTTAGGTCATTTTCGTCCTCCCAAGGCTTATTCTCGTCCAATTAGGGTTTTTAACCAATCTTGTGCATCCAATAAGTGATTTTGTGTCATTGGTTGAACATTGAGGTCATTTTCGTCCTCCCAAGGCTTAATCTCGTCAAATTAGGGTTTTTAACCAATCTTGTGCATCAAATAAGTACATTTGTGTCATTGGTTGAACATTTAGGTCATTTTCGTTCTCCATAGGCTTATTCTCGTCCAATTAGGGTTTTTAACCAATCTTGTGCATCCAATAAGTGATTTTGTGTCATTGGTTGAACATTTAGGTCATTTTCGTCCTCCCAAGGCTTATTCTCGTCCAATTAGGGTTTTTAACCAATCTTGTGCATCCAATAAGAGATTTTGTGTCATTGGTTGAATATTTAGGTCATTTTCGTCCTCCCTAGGCTTATTCTTGTCCAATTAGGGTTTTTAACCAATCTTGTGCATCCAATAAGTAGATTTGAGTCATTGGTTGAACATTTAGGTCATTTTCGTCCTCCCAAGGCTTATTCTCGTCCAATTAGGGTTTTTAACCAATCTTGTGCATCCAATAAGTGATTTTCTGTCATTAGTTGAACATTTACGTCATTTTCCTCCTCCATAGGCTTATTCTCGTCCAATTAGGGTTTTTAACCAATCTTGTGCATCCAATAAGTGATTTTGTGTCATTGGTTGAACATTTAGGTCATTTTCGTCCTCCCAAGGCTTATTCTCGTCCAATTAGGGTTTTTAACCAATCTTGTGCATCCAATAAGTACATTTGTGTCATTAGTTGAACATTTAGGTCATTTTCATCCTCCCAATGCTTATTCTCGTCCAATTAGGGTTTTTAACCAATCTTGTGCATCCAATAAGTGATTTTGTGTCATTGGTTGAACATTTAGGTCATTTTCGTCCTCCTAAGGCTTATTCTCGTTCAATTAGGGGTTTAAACCAATCTTGTGCATCCAATAAGTACATTTGTGTCATTGGTTGAACATTTAGGTCATTTTCGTCCTCCCAAGGCTTATTCTCGTCCAATTAGGGTTTTAAACCAATCTTGTGCATCCAATAAGTGATTTTGTGTCATTGGTTGAACATTTAGGTCATTTTCGTCCTCCCAAGGTTTATTCTCGTCCAATTAGGGTTTTTAACCAATCTTGTGCATCCAATAAGTGATTTTGTGTCATTGGTAGAACATTTAGGTCATTTTCGTCCTCCCAAGGCTTAGTCTCGTCCATATAGGGAATTTAACCAATCTTGTGCATACAATAAATGATTTTGTGTCATTGGTTAAACATTTAGGTCATTTTTGTCCTCCCTAGGCTTATTCTCATCCAATTACGGTTTTTAACCAATCTTGTGCATCCAATAAGTACATTTGTGTCATTGGTTGAACATTTAGGTCTTTTTCGTCTTCCTAAGGCTTATTCTCGTCCAATTAGGGTTTTTAACCAATCTTGTGCATCCAATAAGTGATTTTGTGTCATTGGTTGAACATTTAGGTCATTTTCGTCCTCCCAAGGCTTATTCTCGTCCAATTAGGGTTTTTAACCAATCTTGTGCATCCAATAAGTGATTTTGTGTCATTGGTGGAACATTTAGGTCACTTTCGTCCTCCCAAGGCTTATTGTTGTTCAATTAAGGTTTTTAACCAATCTTGTGCATCCAATAAGTGATTTTGTGTCATTGGTTGAACATTTAGGTCATTTTCGTCCTCCCAAGGCTTATTCTCGTCCAATTAGGGTTTTTAACCAATCTTGTGCATCCAATAAGTACATTTGTGTCATTGGTTGAACATTTAGGTCATTTACGTCCTCCTTAGGCTTATTCTCGTCCAATTAGGGTTTTTAACCAATCTTGTGCTTCCAATAAGTACATTTGTGTCATTGGTTGAACATTTAGGTCATTTACGTCTTCCCTAGGCTTATTCTCGTCCAATTAGGGTTTTTAACCAATCTTGTGCATCCAATAAGTGATTTTGTGTCATTGGTTGAACATTTAGGTCATTTTCGTCCTCCCAAGGCTTATTCTCGTCCAATTAGGGTTTTTAACCAATCTTGTGCATCCAATAAGTGATTTTGTGTCATTGGTTGAACATTTAGGTCATTTTCGTCCTCCCAAGGCTTATTCTCGTTCAATTAGGGTTTTTAACCAATCTTGTTCATCCAATAATTGATTTTGTGTCATTGGTTGAACATTTAGGTCATTTTCGTCGTCCCTAGGCTTATTCTGGTCCAATTAGGGTTTTTAACCAATCTTGTGCATCCAATAAGTGATTTTGGGTCATTGGTTGAACATTTAGGTCAATTTCGTCCTCCCTAGGCTTATTCTCGTCCAATTAGGGTTTTTAACCAATCTTGTGCATCCAATAAGTGATTTTGTGTCATTGGTTGAACATTTAGGTCATTTTCGTCCTCCCAAGGCTTATTCTCGTCCAATTAGGGTTTTTAACCAATCTTGTGCATCCAATAAGTGATTTTGTGTCATTGGTTGAATAATTAGGTCATTTTAGTCCTCCCAAGGCCTATTCTCATCCAATTAGGGTTTTTAACCAATCTTGTGCATCCAATAAGTGATTTTGTGTCATTGGTTGAAAATTTAGGTCATTTTCGTCCTCCCAAGGATTATTCTCGTCCAATTAGGGTTTTTAACCAATCTTGTGCATCCAATAAGTGATTTTGTGTCATTGGTTGAACATTTAGGTCATTTTCGTCCTATGGGGACTTATTATTGTCCAATTAGGGTTTTTAACCAATCTTGTGCATCCAATAAGTGATTTGGTGTCATTGGTTGAACATTTAGGTCATTTTCGTCCTCCCAAGGCTTATTCTCGTCCAATTAGGGTTTTTAACCAATCTTGTGCATCCAATAAGTGATTTTGTGAAATTGTTTGAACATTTACGTCATTTTCGTCCTCCCAAGGCTTATTCTCGTCCAATTAGGGTTTTTAATCAATCTTGTGCATCCAATAAGTACATTTGTGTCATTGGTTGAACATTTAGGTCATTTTAGTCCTCCCAAGGCCTATTCTAGTCCAATTAGGGTTTTTAACCATTCTTGTGCATCCAATAAGTGATTTTGTGTCATTGGTTGAAAATTTAGGTCATTTTCGTCCTCCCAAGGCTTATTCTCGTCCAATTAGGGTTTTTAACCAATCTTGTGCGACCAATAAGTACATTTGTGTCATTGGATCAACATTTAGGTCATTTTCGTCCTCCTAAGCCTTATTCTCGTCCAATTAGGGTTTTTAACCAATCTTGTGCATCCAATAAGTGATTTTGTGTCATTGTTTGAACATTTAGGTCATTTTCGTCCTCCCATGCCTTATTCTCGTCCAATTAGGGTTTTTAATCAATCTTGTGCATCCAATAAGTACATTTGTGTCATTGGTTGAACATTTAGGTCATTTTCGTCCTCCCAAGGCCTATTCTCGTCCAATTAGGGTTTTTAGCCAATCTTGTGCATCCAAAAAGTGATTTTGTGTCATTGGTTGAACATTTAGGTCATTTTCGTCCTCCCAAGGCTTATTCTCGTCCAATTAGGGTTTTTAACCAATCTTGTGCATCCCATAAGTACATTTGTGTCATTGGTTGAACATTTAGGTCATTTTCGTCCTCCCAAGGCTTATTCTCGTCCAATTAGGGTTTTTAACCAATCTTGTGCATCCAATAAGTGATTTTGTGTCATTGTTTGAACATTTAGGTCATTTTCATCCTCCCATGCCTTATTCTCGTCCAATTAGGGTTTTTAATCAATCTTGTGCATCCAATAAGTACATTTGTGTCATTGGTTGAACATTTAGGTCATTTTAGTCCTCCCAAGGCCTATTCTCGTCCAATTAGGGTTTTTAGCCAATCTTGTGCATCCAAAAAGTGATTTTGTGTCATTGGTTGAACATTTAGGTCATTTTCGTCCTCTCAAGGCTTATTCTCGTCCAATTAGGGTTTTTAACCAATCTTGTGCATCCAACAAGTGATTTTGTGTAATTGTTTGAACATTTAGGTCATTTTCGTCCTCCCAAGCCTTATTCTCGTCCAATTAGGGTTTTTAACCAATCTTGTGCATCCAATAAGTACATTTGTGTCATTGGTTGAACATTTAGGTCATTTTCGTCCTCCCAAGACTATTCTCGTCCAATTAGGGTTTTTAACCAATCTTGTGCATCCAATAAGTGATTTGGTGTCATTGGTTGAACATTTAGGTCATTTTCGTCCTCCCATGCCTTATTCTCGTCCAATTAGGGTTTTTAATCAATCTTGTGCATCCAATAAGTACATTTGTGTCATTGGTTGAACAATTAGGTCATTATATTCCTCCCAAGGCCTATTCTCGTCCAATTAGGGTTTTTAACCAATCTTGTGCATCCAATACGTGATTTTGTGTCATTGGTTGAACATTTAGGTCATTTTCGTCCTCCCAAGGCTTATTCTCGTCCAATTAGGGTTTTTAACCGATCTTGGGCATCCAATAAGATATTTTGTGTCATTGGTTGAACATTTAGGTCATTTTCGTCCTCCCAAGGCTTATTCTCGTCCAATTAGGGTTTTTAACCAATCTTGTGCATCCAATAAGTGATTTTGTGAAATTGTTTGAACATTTACGTTATTTTCGTCCTCTCAAGCCTTATTCTCGTCCAATTAGGGTTTTTAATCAATCTTGTGCATCCAATAAGTACATTTGTGTCATTGGTTGAACATTTAGGTCATTTTAGTCCTCCGAAGGCCTATTCTAGTCCAATTAGGGTTTTTAACCATTCTTGTGCATCCAATAAGTGATTTTGTGTCATTGGTTGAAAATTTAGGTCATTTTCGTCCTCCCAAGGCTTATTCTCGTCCAATTAGGGTTTTTAACCAATCTTGTGCGACCAATAAATACATTTGTGTCATTGGATCAACATTTAGGTCATTTTCATCCTCTCAAGGCTTATTCTCGTCCAATTAGGGTTTTTAACCAATCTTGAGCATCCAATAAGTGATTTTGTGTCATTGGTTGAACATTTAGGTTATTTTCGTCCTCCCAAGGCTTATTCTCGTTTAATTAGGGTTTTTAACCAATCTTGTGCATCCAATAAGTGATTTTGTGTCGTTGGTTGAACATTTAGGTCATTTTCGTCCTCCCAAGGTTTATTCTCGTCCAATTAGGGTTTTTAACCAATCTTGTGCATCCAATAAGTGATTTTGTGTCATTGGTTGAACATTTAGGTGATTTTCGTCCTCCCAAGGCTTATTCTCGTCCAATTAGGGTTTTTAACCAATCTTGTGCATCCAATAAGTGATTTTGTGTCATTGGTTGAACATTTAGGTCATTTTCGTCCTCCCAAGGCTTATTCT
>JBBPBP010000683.1:0-24160 GCA_037974735.1 Cicer chorassanicum
ATCACTTATTGGATGCACAAGATTGGTTAAAAACCCTAATTGGACGAGAATAGCCTTGGGAGGACGAAAATGACCTAAACGTTCAACCAATGACACAAATGTACTTATTGGATGCACAAGATTGGTTGAAAACCCTAATTGGACGAGAATAAGGCTTGGGAGGACGAAAATGACCTAAATGTTCAAACAATTACACAAAATCACTTGTTGGATGCACAAGATTGGTTAAAAACCCTAATTGGACGAGAATAATCCTTGAGAGGACGAAAATGACCTAAATGTTCAACCAATGACACAAAATCACTTTTTGGATGCACAAGATTGGCTAAAAACCCTAATTGGACGAGAATAGGCCTTGGGAGGACTAAAATGACCTAAATGTTCAACCAATGACACAAATGTACGTATTGGATGCACAAGATTGATTAAAAACCCTAATTGGACGAGAATAAGGCATGGGAGGACGAAAATGACCTAAATGTTTAAACAATGACACAAAATCACTTATTGGATGCACAAGATTGGTTAAAAACCCTAAATCGACGAGAATAAGCCTTGGGAGGACTAAAATGACCTAAATGTTGATCCAATGACACAAATGTACTTATTGGTCGCACAAGATTGGTTAAAAACCCTAATTGGACGAGAATAAGCCTTGGGAGGACGAAAATGACCTAAATGTTCAACCAATGACACAAAATCACTTATTGGATGCACAAGAATGGTTAAAAACCCTAATTGGACGAGAATAAGACTAAAGAGGACGAAAATTACCTTAATGTTCAACCAATGACACAAATCACTTATTGGATGCACAAGATTGGTTAAAAATCCTAATTGGACGAGAATAAGCCTAGCGAGGACGAAAATGACCTAAATGTTCAACCAATGACACAAATGTACTTATTGGATGCACAAGATTGGTTAAAAACCCTAATTGGACGAGAATAAGCCTTGGGAGGACGAAAATGACCTAAATGTTCAACCAATGACACAAATGTACTTATTGGATGCACAAGATTGGTTAAAAACCCTAATTGGACGAGAATAAGCCTTGGGAGGACGAAAATGACCTAAATGTTCAACCAACGACACAAAATCACTTATTGGATGCACAAGATTGGTTAAAAACTCTAATTGGACGAGAATAATCCGTGGGAGGACGAAAATGACCTAAATGTTCAACCAATGACACAAATGTACTTATTGGATGCACAAGATTGGTTAAAAACCCTAATTGGACGAGAATAAGCCTTGGGAGGACGAAAATGACCTAAATGTTCAACCAATGACACAAAATCACTTATTGGATGCACAAGATTGGTTAATAACCCTAATTGGACGAGAATAAGCCTTGGGAGGACGAAAATGACCTAAATGCTCAACCAATGACACAAATGTACTTATTGGATGCACAAGATTGGTTAAAAACCCTAATTGGACAAGAATAAGCCTTGGGAGGACGAAAATGACCTAAATGTTCAACCAATAACACAAAATCACTTATTGGATGCACAAGATTGGTTAAAAACCCTAATTGGACGAGAATAAGCCTTGGGAGGACGAAAATCACCTAAATGTTCCACCAATGACACAAAATCACTTATTGGATGCACAAGATTGGTTAAAAACCCTAATTGGACGAGAATAAGCCTTGGGAGGACGAAAATGACCTAAATGTTCAACCAATGACACAAAATCACTTATTGGATGCACAAGATTGGTTAAAAACCCTAATTGGACGACAATAAGCCTTGGGAGGACGAAAATGACCTAAATGTTCAACCAACGACACAAATTTACTTATTGGATGCACAAGATTGGTTAAAAACCCTAATTGGACGAGAATAAGCCTTGGGAGGACGAAAATGACCTAAATGTTCAACCAATGACACAAATGTACTTATTGGATGCACAAGATTGGTTAAAAACCCTAATTGGACGAGAATAACCCTTCGGAGGACGAAAATGACCTAAATGTTCAACCAATGACACAAATGTACTTATTGGATGCACAAGATTGGTTAAAAACCCTAATTGGACGAGAATAATCCTTGGGAGGACGAAAATGACCTAAATGTTCAACCAATGACACAAATGTACTTATTGGATGCACAAGATTGGTTAAAAACCCTAATTGGACGAGAATAAGGCTTGGGAGGACGAAAATGACCTAAATGTTCAAACAATTACACAAAATCACTTATTGGATGCACAAGATTGGTTAAAAACCCTAATTGGACGAGAATAAGCCTTGGGAGGACGAAAATGACCTAAATGTTCAACCAATGACACAAAATATCTTATTGGATGCACAAGATCGGTTAAAAACCCTAATTGGACGAGAATAAGCCTTGGGAGAACGAAAATGACCTAAATGTTCAACCAATGACACAAATGTACTTATTGGATGCACAAGATTGGCTAAAAACCGTAATTGGACGAGAATAAGCCTTGGGAGGACGAAAATGACCTAAATGTTCAACCAATGACACAAAATCACTTATTGGATGCAGAAGATTGGTTAATAACCCTAATTGGACGAGAATAAGCCTTGGGAGGACGAAAATGACCTAAATGTTCAACCAATGACACAAAATATCCTATTGGATGCACAAGATTGGTTAAAAACCCTAATTGGACGAGAATAGGCCTTGGGAGGACTAAAATGACCTAAATGTTCAACCAATGACACAAATGTACTTATTGGATGCACAAGATTGATTAAAAACCCTAATTGGACGAGAATAAGGCATGGGAGGACGAAAATGACCTAAATGTTTAAACAATGACACAAAATCACTTATTGGATGCACAAGATTGGTTAAAAACCCTAAATCGACGAGAATAAGCCTTGGGAGGACTAAAATGACCTAAATGTTGATCCAATGACACAAATGTACTTATTGGTCGCACAAGATTGGTTAAAAACCCTAATTGGACGAGAATAAGCCTTGGGAGGACGAAAATGACCTAAATTTTCAACCAATGACACAAAATCACTTATTGGATGCACAAGAATGGTTAAAAACCCTAATTGGACGAGAATAGGCCTTGGGAGGACTAAAATGACCTAAATGTTCAACCAATGACACAAATGTACTTATTGGATGCAAAAGATTGATTAAAAACCCTAATTGGACGAGAATAAGCCTTGGGAGAACGAAAATGACCTAATGTTCAACCAATGACACAAAATCACGTATTGGATGCACAAGATTGGTTAAAAACCCTAATTGGACGAGAATAGGCCTTGGGAGGACTATAATGACCTAATTGTTCAACCAATGACACAAATGTACTTATTGGATGCACAAGATTAATTAAAAACCCTAATTGGACGAGAATAAGCCTTGGGAGGACGAAAATAACCTAAATGTTCTACCAATGACACAAAATCACTTATTGGATGCACAAGATTGGTTAAAAACCCTAATTGGACGAGAATAAGCCTTGGGAAGACGAAAATGACCTAAATGTTCAACCAATGACACCAAATCACTTATTGGATGCACAAGATTGGTTAAAAACCCTAATTGGACGAGAATAGCCTTGGGAGGACGAAAATGACCTAAATGTTCAACCAATGACACAAATGTACTTATTGGATGCACAAGATTGATTAAAAACCCTAATTGGACGAGAATAAGGCATGGGAGGACGAAAATGACCTAAATGTTCAAACAATTACACAAAATCACTTGTTGGATGCACAAGATCGGTTAAAAACCCTAATTGGACGAGAATAAGCCTTGGGAGGACGAAAATGACCTAAATGTTCAACCAATGACACAAAATCACGTATTGGATGCACAAGATTGGTTAAAAACCCTAATTGGACGAGAATAGGCCTTGGGAGGACTATAATGACCTAATTGTTCAACCAATGACACAAATGTACTTATTGGATGCACAAGATTAATTAAAAACCCTAATTGGACGAGAATAAGGCTTGGGAGGACGAAAATGACCTAAATGTTCAAACAATTACACAAAATCACTTGTTGGATGCACAAGATTGGTTAAAAACCCTAATTGGACGAGAATAAGCCTTGAGAGGACGAAAATGACCTAAATGTTCAACCAATGACACAAAATCACTTATTGGATGCACAAGATTGGCTAAAAACCCTAATTGGACGAGAATAGGCCTTGGGAGGACTAAAATGACCTAAATGTTCAACCAATGACACAAATGTACTTATTGGATGCACAAGATTGATTAAAAACCCTAATTGGACGAGAATAAGGCATGGGAGGACGAAAATGACCTAAATTTTCAACCAATGACACAAAATCACTTATTGGATGCACAAGAATGGTTAAAAACCCTAATTGGACTAGAATAGGCCTTGGGAGGACTAAAATGACCTAAATGTTCAACCAATGACACAAATGTACTTATTGGATACACAAGATTGATTAAAAACCCTAATTGGACGAGAATAAGCCTTGGGAGGACGAAAATGACGTAAATGTTCAAACAATTTCACAAAATCACTCATTGGATGCACAAGATTGGTTAAAAACCCTAATTGGACGAGAATAAGCCTTGGGAGGACGAAAATGACCTAAATGTTCAACCAATGACACCAAATCACTTATTGGATGCACAAGATTGGTTAAAAACCCTAATTGGACGAGAATAGCCTTGGGAGGACGAAAATGACCTAAATGTTCAACCAATGACACAAAATCACTTATTGGATGCACAAGATTGGTTAAAAACCCTAATTGGACGAGAATAAGGCTTGGGAGGACGAAAATGACCTAAATGTTCAACCAATGACACAAAATACCTTATTGGATGCACAAGATTGATTAAAAACCCTAATTGGACGAGAATAAGGCTTGGGAGGACGAAAATGACCTAAATGTTCAAACAATTACACAAAATCACTTATTGGATGCACAAGATTGGTTAAAAACCCTAATTGGACGAGAATAAGCCTTGAGAGGACGAAAATGACCTAAATGTTCAACCAATGACACAAAATCACTTTTTGGATGCACAAGATTGGCTAAAAACCCTAATTGGACGAGAATAGGCCTTGGGAGGACTAAAATGACCTAAATGTTCAACCAATGACACAAATGTACTTATTGGATGCACAAGATTGATTAAAAACCCTAATTGGACGAGAATAAGCCTTGGGAGGACGAAAATGACGTAAATGTTCAAACAATTTCACAAAATCACTTATTGGATGCACAAGATTGGTTAAAAACCCTAATTGGACGAGAATAAGCCTTGGGAGGACGAAAATGACCTAAATGTTCAACCAATGACACAAAATATCTTATTGGATGCACAAGATCGGTTAAAAACCCTAATTGGACGAGAATAAGCCTTGGGAGGACGAAAATGACCTAAATATTCAACCAATTACACAAATGTACTTATTGGATGCACAAGATTGGCTAAAAACCGTAATTGGACGAGAATAAGCCTTGGGAGGACGAAAATGACCTAAATGTTCAACCAATGACACAAAATCACTTATTGGATGCAGAAGATTGGTTAATAACCCTAATTGGACGAGAATAAGCCTTGGGAGGACGAAAATGACCTAAATGTTCAACCAATGACACAAATGTACTTATTGGATGCACAAGATTGGTTAAAAACCCTAATTGGACGAGAATAAGGCTTGGGAGGACGAAAATGACCTAAATGTTCAAACAATTACACAAAATCACTTATTGGATGCACAAGATTGGTTAAAAACCCTAATTGGACGAGAATAAACCTTGGGAGGACGAAAATGACCTAAATTTTCAACCAATGACACAAAATCACTTATTGGATGCACAAGATTGGTTAAAAACCCTAATTAGACGGGAATAAGCCTTGGGAGGACGAAAATGACCTAAATGTTCAACCAATGACACCAAATCACTTATTGGATGCACAAGATTGGTTAAAAACCTTAATTGGACGAGAATAGCCTTGGGAGGACGAAAATGACCTAAATGTTCAACCAATGACACAAATGTACTTATTGGATGCACAAGATTGGTTAAAAACCCTAATTGGACGAGAATAAGGCTTGGGAGGACGAAAATGACCTAAATGTTCAAACAATTACACTAAATCACTTGTTGGATGCACAAGATTGGTTAAAAACCCTAATTGGACGAGAATAAGCCTTGGGAGGACGAAAATGACCTAAATGTTCAACCAATGACACAAAATCACTTTTTGGATGCACAAGATTGGCTAAAAACCCTAATTGGGCGAGAATAGGCCTTGGGAGGACTAAAATGACCTAAATGTTCAACCAATGACACAAATGTACTTATTGGATGCACAAGATTGGTTAAAAACCCTAATTGGACGAGAATAAGTCCCTAGAGGACGAAAATGACCTAAATGTTCAAACAATGACACAAAATCACTTATTGGATGCACAAGATTGGTTAAAAACCCTAATTGGACGAGAATAAGCCTTGGGAGGACGAAAATGACCTAAATGTTCAACCAATGACACAAAATATCTTATTGGATGCACAAGATCGGTTAAAAACCCTAATTGGACGAGAATAAGCCTTGGGAGGACGAAAATGACCTAAATGTTCAACCAATGACACAAAATTACTTATTGGATGCACAAGATTGGTTAAAAACCCTAATTGGACGAGAATAAGCCTTGGGAGGAGGAAAATGACCTAAATGTTCAACCAATGACACAAAATCACTTATTGGATGCACAAGATTGGTTAAAAACCCTAATTGGACGAGAATAAGCCTTGGGAGGACGAAAATGACATAAATGTTCAACCAATGACACAAATGTATTTATTGGATGCACAAGATTGGTTAAAAACCCTAATTGGACGAGAATAAGCCTTGGGAGGACGAAAATGACCTAAATGTTCAACCAATGACACAAAATCACTTATTGGATGCACAAGATTGGTTAAAAACCCTAATTGGACGAGAATAGCCTTGGGAGGACGAAAATGACCTAAATGTTCAACCAATGACACAAATGTACTTATTGGATGCACAAGATTGGTTAAAAACCCTAATTGGACGAGAATAGGCCTTGGGAGGACTAAAATGACCTAAATATTCAACTAATGACACAAATGTACTTATTGGATGCACAAGATTGATTAAAAACCCTAATTGGACGAGAATAAGGCATGGGAGGACGAAAATGACCTAAATGTTCAAACAATGACACAAAATCACTTATTGGATGCACAAGATTGGTTAAAAACCCTAATTGGACGAGAATAAGCCTTGGGAGGACGAAAATGACCTAAATGTTGATCCAATGACACAAATGTACTTCTTGGTCGCACAAGATTGGCTAAAAACCCTAATTGGACGAGAATAAGCCTTGGGAGGACGAAAATGACCTAAATTTTCAACCAATGACACAAAATCACTTATTGGATGCACAAGAATGGTTAAAAACCCTAATTGGACTAGAATAGGCCTTGGGAGGACTAAAATGACCTAAATGTTCAACCAATGACACAAATGTACTTATTGGATGCACAAGATTGATTAAAAACCCTAATTGGACGAGAATAAGGCTTGGGAGGACGAAAATGACGTAAATGTTCAAACAATTTCACAAAATCACTTATTGGATGCACAAGATTGGTTAAAAACCCTAATTGGACTAGAATAGGCTTTGGGAGGACGAAAATGACCTAAATGTTCAACCAATGACACAAATGTACTTATTGGATGCACAAGATTGGTTAAAAACCCTAATTGGACGAGAATAAGGCTTGGGAGGACGAAAATGACCTAAATGTTCAAACAATTACACAAAATCACTTGTTGGATGCACAAGATTGGTTAAAAACCCTAATTGGACGAGAATAAGCCTTGAGAGGACGAAAATGACCTAAATGTTCAACCAATGACACAAAATCAATTTTTGGATGCACAAGATTGGCTAAAAACCCTAATTGGACGAGAATAGGCCTTGGGAGGACTAAAATGACCTAAATGTTCAACCAATGACACAAATGTACTTATTGGATGCACAAGATTGATTAAAAACCCTAATTGGACGAGAATAAGGCATGGGAGGACGAAAATGACCTAAATGTTTAAACAATGACACAAAATCACTTATTGGATGCACAAGATTGGTTAAAAACCCTAAATCGACGAGAATAAGCCTTGGGAGGACTAAAATGACCTAAATGTTGATCCAATGACACAAATGTACTTATTGGTCGCACAAGATTGGTTAAAAACCCTAATTGGACGAGAATAAGCCTTGGGAGGACGAAAATGACCTAAATTTTCAACCAATGACACAAAATCACTTATTGGATGCACAAGAATGGTTAAAAACCCTAATTGGACTACAATAGGCCTTGGGAGGACTAAAATGACCTAAATGTTCAACCAATGACACAAATGTACTTATTGGATACACAAGATTGATTAAAAACCCTAATTGGACGAGAATAAGCCTTGGGAGGACGAAAATGACGTAAATGTTCAAACAATTTCACAAAATCACTCATTGGATGCACAAGATTGGTTAAAAACCCTAATTGGACGAGAATAAGCCTTGGGAGGACGAAAATGACCTAAATGTTCAACCAATGACACCAAATCACTTATTGGATGCACAAGATTGGTTAAAAACCCTAATTGGACGAGAATAGCCTTGGGAGGACGAAAATGACCTAAATGTTCAACCAATGACACAAATGTACTTATTGGATGCACAAGATTGATTAAAAACCCTAATTGGACGAGAATAAGCCTTGGGAGGACGAAAATGACCTAAATGTTCAAACAATTACACAAAATCACTTGTTGGATGCACAAGATTGGTTAAAAACCCTAATTGGACGAGAATAAGCCTTGAGAGGACTAAAATGACCTAAATGTTCAACCAATGACACAAATGTACTTATTGGATGCACAAGATTGATTAAAAACCCTAATTGGACGAGAATAAGCCTTGGGAGGACGAAAATGACGTAAATGTTCAAACAATTTCACAAAATCACTTATTGGATGCACAAGATTGGTTAAAAACCCTAATTGGACGAGAATAAGCCTTGGGAGGACGAAAATGACCTAAATGTTCAACCAATGACACAAAATATCTTATTGGATGCACAAGATCGGTTAAAAACCCTAATTGGACGAGAATAAGCCTTGGGAGGACGAAAATGGCCTAAATGTTCAACCAATGACACAAAATCACGTATTGGATGCACAAGATTGGTTAAAAACCCTAATTGGACGAGAATAGGCCTTGGGAGGACTATAATGACCTAATTGTTCAACCAATGACACAAATGTACTTATTGGATGCACAAGATTAATTAAAAACCCTAATTGGACGAGAATAAGCCTTGGGAGGACGAAAATAACCTAAATGTTCTACCAATGACACAAAATCACTTATTGGATGCACAAGATTGGTTAAAAACCCTAATTGGACGAGAATAAGCCTTGGGAAGACGAAAATGACCTAAATGTTCAACCAATGACACCAAATCACTTATTGGATGCACAAGATTGGTTAAAAACCCTAATTGGACGAGAATAGCCTTGGGAGGACGAAAATGACCTAAATGTTCAACCAATGACACAAATGTACTTATTGGATGCACAAGATTGATTAAAAACCCTAATTGGACGAGAATAAGCCTTGGGAGGACGAAAATGACCTAAATGTTCAAACAATTACACAAAATCACTTGTTGGATGCACAAGATTGGTTAAAAACCCTAATTGGACGAGAATAAGCCTTGAGAGGACTTAAATGACCTAAATGTTCAACCAATGACACAAATGTACTTATTGGATGCACAAGATTGATTAAAAACCCTAATTGGACGAGAATAAGCCTTGGGAGGACGAAAATGACGTAAATGTTCAAACAATTTCACAAAATCACTTATTGGATGCACAAGATTGGTTAAAAACCCTAATTGGACGAGAATAAGCCTTGGGAGGACGAAAATGACCTAAATGTTCAACCAATGACACAAAATATCTTATTGGATGCACAAGATCGGTTAAAAACCCTAATTGGACGAGAATAAGCCTTGGGAGGACGAAAATGACCTAAATATTCAACCAATTACACAAATGTACTTATTGGATGCACAAGATTGGCTAAAAACCGTAATTGGACGAGAATAAGCCTTGGGAGGACGAAAATGACCTAAATGTTCAACCAATGACACAAAATCACTTATTGGATGCAGAAGATTGGTTAATAACCCTAATTGGACGAGAATAAGCCTTGGGAGGACGAAAATGACCTAAATGTTCAACCAATGACACAAAATCACTTATTGGATGCACAAGATTGGTTAAAAACCTTAATTGGACGAGAATAAGCTTTGGGAGGACGAAAATGACCTAAATGTTCAACGAATGACACAAAATCATTTATTGGATGCACAAGATTGGTTAAAAACCCTAATTGGACGAGAATAAGCCTTGGGAGGACGAAAATGACCTAAATGTTCAACCAATGACACAAAATCACTTATTGGATGCACAAGATTGGTTAAAAACCCTAATTGGACGAGAATAGCCTTGGGAGGACGAAAATGACCTAAATGTTCAACCAATGACACAAATGTACTTATTGGATGCACAAGATTGGTTAAAAACCCTAATTGGACGAGAATAGGCCTTGGGAGGACTAAAATGACCTAAATATTCAACCAATGACACAAATGTACTTATTGGATGCACAAGATTGATTAAAAACCCTAATTGGACGAGAATAAGGCATGGGAGGACGAAAATGACCTAAATGTTCAAACAATTACACAAAATCACTTGTTGGATGCACAAGATCGGTTAAAAACCCTAATTGGACGAGAATAAGCCTTGGGAGGACGAAAATGACCTAAATGTTCAACCAATGACACAAAATCACGTATTGGATGCACAAGATTGGTTAAAAACCCTAATTGGACGAGAATAGGCCTTGGGAGGACTATAATGACCTAATTGTTCAACCAATGACACAAATGTACTTATTGGATGCACAAGATTAATTAAAAACCCTAATTGGACGAGAATAAGCCTTGGGAGGACGAAAATAACCTAAATGTTCTACCAATGACACAAAATCACTTATTGGATGCACAAGATTGGTTAAAAACCCTAATTGGACGAGAATAAGCCTTGGGAAGACGAAAATGACCTAAATGTTCAACCAATGACACCAAATCACTTATTGGATGCACAAGATTGGTTAAAAACCCTAATTGGACGAGAATAGCCTTGGGAGGACGAAAATGACCTAAATGTTCAACCAATGACACAAATGTACTTATTGGATGCACAAGATTGATTAAAAACCCTAATTGGACGAGAATAAGCCTTGGGAGGACGAAAATGACCTAAATGTTCAAACAATTACACAAAATCACTTATTGGATGCACAAGATTGGTTAAAAACCCTAATTGGACGAGAATAAGCCTTGGGAGGACGAAAATGACCTAAATATTCAACCAATGACACAAAATCACTTATTGGATGCACAAGATTGGTTAAAAACCCTAATTGGACGAGAATAAGCCTTGGGAGGACGAAAATGACCTAAATGTTCAAACAATTACACAAAATTACTTATTGGATTCACAAGATTGGTTAAAAACCCTAATTGGACGAGAATAAGCCTTGGGAGGAAGAAAATGACCTAAATGTTCAAACAATCACACAAAATCATTTATTGGATTTACAAGATTTATTAAAAACCCTAATTGGACGAGAATAAGGCTTGGGAGGACGAAAATGACCTAAATGTTCAACCAATGACACAAAATCACTTATTGGATGCACAAGATTGGTTAAAAACCCTAATTGGACGAGAATAAGCCTTGGGAGGACGAAAATGACCTAAATGTTCAACCAATGACACAAATGTACTTATTGGATGCACAAGATTGGTTAGAAACCCTTATTGGATGAGAATAAGCATTCGGAGGACGAAAATGACCTAAATGTTCAACCAATGACACAAAATCACTTATTGGATGCACAAGATTGGTTAAAAACCCTAATTGGACGAGAATAAGCCTTGGGAGGACGAAAATGACCTAAATGTTCAACCAATGACACAAATGTACTTATTGGATGCACAAGATTGGATAAAACCCCTAATTGGACGAGAATAAGCCTTGGGAGGACGAAAATGACCTAAATGTTCAACCAATGACACAAAATCACTTATTGGATGCACAAGATTGGTTAAAAACCCTAATTGGACGAGAATAAGCCTTGGGAGGACAAAAATGACCTAAATGATCAACCAATGACACAAAATCACTTATTGGATGCACAAGATTGGTTAAAAACCCTAATTGGACGAGAATAAGCCTTGGGAGGACGAAAATGACCTAAATGTTCAACCAATGACACAAATGTACTTATTGGATGCACAAGATTGGTTAAAAACCCTAATTGGAGAGAATAAGCCTTGGGAGGACGAAAATGACCTAAATGTTCAACAAATGACACAGATGTACTTATTGGATGCACAAGATTGGTTAAAAACCCTAATTGGACGAGAATAAGCCTTGGGAGGACGAAAATGACATAAATGTTCAACCAATGACACAAATGTACTTATTGGATGCACAAGATTGGTTAAAAACCCTAATTGGACGAGAATAAGCCTTGGGAGGACGAAAATGACCTAAATGTTCAACCAATGCACAAATGTACTTATTGGATGCACAAGATTGGTTAAAAACCCTAATTGGACGAGAATCAGCCTTGGGAGGACGAAAATAACCTAAATGTTCAGCCTATGACACAAATGTACTAATTGGATGCACAAGATTGGTTAAAAACCCTAATTGGACGAGAATAAGCCTTGGGAGGACGAAAATGACCTAAATGTTCAACCAATGACACAACTGTACTTATTGGATGCACAAGATTGGATAAAAACCCTAATTGGACGAGAATAAGCCTTGGGAGGACCAAAATGACCTAAATGTTCAACCAACAACACAAAATCACTTATTGGATGCACAAGATTGGTTAAAAACCCTAATTGGACGAGAATAAGCCTTGGGAGGACGAAAATGACCTAAATGTTCAACCAATGACACAAATGTACTTATTGGATGCACAAGATTGGTTAAAAACCCTAATTGGACGAGAATAAGATTTAGGAGGACAAAAATGACCTAAATGTTCAACTAATGACACAAATGTACTTATTGGATGCACAAAATTGAATAAAAACCGTAATTGGACGAGAATAAGGCTTGGGAGGACGAAAATGACCTAAATGTTCAACCGATGACACAAAATCACTTATTGGATGCACAAGATTGGTTAAAAACCCTAATTGGACGAGAATAAGCCTTGGGAGGACGAAAATGACCTAAATGTTCAACCAATGACACAAATGTACTTATTGGATGCACAAGATTGGTTAAAAACCCTAATTGGACGAGAATAAGTCTTGGGAGGACCAAAATGACCTAAATGTTCAACCAATGACACAAAATCACTTATTGGATGCACAAGATTGGTTAAAAACCCTAATTGGACGAGAATAAGCCTTGGGAGGACGAAAATGACCTAAATGTTCAACCAATGACACAAATGTACTTATTGGATGCACAAGATTGGTTAAAAACCCTATTGGACGAGAATTAGCCTTGGGATGACGAAAATGACCTAAATGTTCAATCAATGGCACAAAATCACTTATTGGATGCACAAGAATGGTTAAAAACCATAATTGGACGAGAATAAGCCTAGGGAGGACGAAAATGACCTAAATGTTCAACCAATGACACAAAATCACTTATTGGATGCACAAGATAAGTTAAAAACCCTAATTGGAAGAGAATAAGGCTAGGGAGGACAAAAATGACCTAAATGTTCAACCAATGACACAAAATCACTTATTGGATGCACAAGATTGGTTAAAAACCCTAATTGGACGAGAATAAGCCTTGGGAGGACGAAAATGACCTAAATGTTCAACCAATGACACAAATGTACTTATTGGATGCACAAGATTGGTTAAAAACCCTAATTTGACGAGAATAAGCCTCGGGAGGAAGAAAATGACCTAAATGTTCAACCAATGACACAAAATCACTTATTGGATGCACAAGATTGGTTAAAAACCCTAATTGGACGAGAATAAGCCTTGGGAGGACGAAAATGACCTAAATGTTCAACCAATGACACAAAATACCTTATTGGATGCACAAGATTGATTAAAAACCCTAATTGGACGAGAATAAGGCTTGGGAGGACGAAAATGACCTAAATGTTCAAACAACTACACAAAATTACTTATTGGATGCACAAGATTGGTTAAAAACCCTAATTGGACGAGAATAAGCCTTGGGAGGACGAAAATGACCTAAATGTTCAACCAATGACACAAAATATCTTATTGGATGCACAAGATCGGTTAAAAACCCTAATTGGACGAGAATAAGCCTTGGGAGGACGAAAATGACCTAAATGTTCAACCAATGACACAAAATCACGTATTGGATGCACAAGATTGGTTAAAAACCTTAATTGGACGAGAATAGGCCTTGGGAGGACTATAATGACCTAATTGTTCAACCAATGACACAAATGTACTTATTGGATGCACAAGATTAATTAAAAACCCTAATTGGACGAGAATAAGCCTTGGGAGGACGAAAATAACCTAAATGTTCTACCAATGACACAAAATCACTTGTTGGAAGCACAAGATTGGTTAAAAACCCTAATTGGACGAGAATAAGCCTTGAGAGGACGAAAATGACCTAAATGTTCAACCAATGACACAAAATAACTTTTTGGATGCACAAGATTGGCTAAAAACCCTAATTGGATGAGAATAGGCCTTGGGAGGACTAAAATGACCTAAATGTTCAACCAATGACACAAATGTACTTATTGGATGCACAAGATTGATTAAAAACCCTAATTGGACGAGAATAAGGCATGGGAGGACGAAAATGACCTAAATGTTCAAACAATGACACAAAATCACTTATTGGATGCACAAGATTGGTTAAAAACCCTAATTGGACGAGAATAAGCGTTGGGAGGACGAAAATGACCTAAATGTTCAACCAATGACACAAATGTACTTATGGGATGCACAAGATTGGTTAAAAACCCTAATTGGACGAGAATAAGCCTTGGGAGGACGAAAATGACCTAAATGTTCAACCAATGACACAAAATCACTTATTGGATGCACAAGATTGGTTAATAACCCTAATTGGACGAGAATAAGCCTTGGGAGGACGAAAATGACCTAAATACTCAACCAATGACACAAATGTATTTATTGGATGCACAAGATTTGTTAAAAACCCTAATTGGACAAGAATAAGCCTTTGGAGGACGAAAATGACCTAAATGTTCAACCAATAACACAAAATCACTTATTGGATGCACAAGATCGGTTAAAAACCCTAATTGGACGAGAATAAGCCTTGGGAGGACGAAAATGACCTAAATGTTCAACCAATGACACAAATGTACTTATTGGATGCACAAGATTGGTTAAAAACCGTAATTGGACGAGAATAAGCCTTGGGAGGACGAAAATGACCTAAATGTTCAACCAATGACACAAAATCACTAATTGGATGCAGAAGATTGGTTAATAACCCTAATTGGACGAGAATAAGCCTTGGGAGGACGAAAATGACCTAAATGTTCAACCAATGACACAAAATCACTTATTGGATGCACAAGATTGGTTAAAAACCCTAATTGGACGAGAATAATCCTTGGGAGGACGAAAATGACCTAAATTTTCAACCAATGACACAAAATCACTTATTGGATGCACAAGATTGGTTAAAAACCCTAATTGGATGAGAATAGGCCTTGGGAGGACTAAAATGACCTAATTATTCAACCAATGACACAAAATCACTTATTGGATGCACAAGATTGGTTAAAAACCCTAATTGGACGAGAATAAGCCTTGGGAGGACGAAAATGACCTAAATGTTCAACCAATGACACAAAATCACTTATTGGATGCACAAGATTGGTTAAAAACCCTAATTGGATGAGAATATGCCTTTGGAGGACATAAATGACCTAAATGTTCAACCAATGACACAAATGTACTTATTGGATGCACAAGATTGGTTAAAAACCCTAATTGGACGAGAATAAGCCTTGGGAGGACGAAAATGACCTAAATGTTCAACCAATGACACAAAATCACTTTTTGGATGCACAAGATTGGCTAAAAACCCTAATTGGACGAGAATAGGCCTTGGGAGGACTAAAATGACCTAAATGTTCAACCAATGACACAAATGTACTTATTGGATGCACAAGATTGATTAAAAACCCTAATTGGACGAGAATAAGCCTTGGGAGGACGAAAATGACGTAAATGTTCAAACAATTTCACAAAATCACTTATTGGATGCACAAGATTGGTTAAAAACCCTAATTGGACGAGAATAAGCCTTGGGAGGACGAAAATGACCTAAATGTTCAACCAATGACACAAAATAACTTATTGGATGCACAAGATCGGTTAAAAACCCTAATTGGACGAGAATAAGCCTTGGGAGGACGAAAATGACCTAAATGTTCAACCAATGACACAAAATCACGTATTGGATGCACAAGATTGGTTAAAAACCCTAATTGGACGAGAATAGGCCTTCGGAGGACTATAATGACCTAATTGTTCAACCAATGACACAAATGTACTTATTGGATGCACAAGATTAATTAAAAACCCTAATTGGACGAGAATAAGCCTTGGGATGACGAAAATAACCTAAATGTTCTACCAATGACACAAAATCACTTATTGGATGCACAAGATTGGTTAAAAACCCTAATTGGACGAGAATAAGCCTTGGGAGGACGAAAATGACCTAAATGTTCAACCAATGACACCAAATCACTTATTGGATGCACAAGATTGGTTAAAAACCCTAATTGGACGAGAATAAGTCCCTATAGGACGAAAATCACCTAAATGTTCAACCAATGAGACAAAATCACTTATTGGATGCACAAGATTGGTTAAAAACCCTAATTGGACGAGAATAATCCTTGGGAGGACGAAAATGACCTAAATTTTCAACCAATGACACAAAATCACTTATTGGATGCACAAGTTTGGTTAAAAACCCTAATTGGACGAGAATAGGCCTTGGGAGGACTAAAATGACCTAATTGTTCAACCAATGACACAAATGTACTTATTGGATGCACAAGATTAATTAAAAACCCTAATTGGACGAGAATAAGCCTTGGGAGGACGAAAATAACCTAAATGTTCAACCAATGACACAAAATATCTTATTGGGTGCACAAGATTGGTTAAAAACCCTAATTGGACGCGAATAAGCCTTGGGAGGACGAAAATGACATAAATGTTCAACCAATGACACAAATGTACTTATTGGATGCACAAGCTTGGTTAAAAACCCTAATTGGACGAGAATAAGCCTTGGGAGGACGAAAATGACCTAAATGTTCAACCAATGACACAAAATCTCTTATTGGATGCACAAGATTGGTTAATAACCCTAATTGGACGAGAATAAGCCTTGGGAGGATGAAAATGACCTAAATACTCAACCAATGACACAAATGTATTTATTGGATGCACAAGATTTGTTAAAAACCCTAATTGGACAAGAATAAGCCTTGGGAGGACGAAAATGACCTAAATGTTCAACCAATAACACAAAATCACTTATTGGATGCACAAGATCGGTTAAAAACCCTAATTGGACGAGAATAAGCCTTGGGAGGACGAAAATGACCTAAATGTTCAACCAATGACACAAATGTACTTATTGGATGCACAAGATTGGTTAAAAACCCTAATTGGACGAGAATAAGGCATGGGAGGACGAAAATGACCTAAATGTTCAAACAATGACACAAAATCACTTATTGGATGCACAAGATTGGTTAAAAACCCTAATTGGACGAGAATAAGCCTTTGGAGGACGAAAATGACCTAAATGTTCAACCAATGACACAAATGTACTTATGGGATGCACAAGATTGGTTAAAAACCCTAATTGGACGAGAATAAGCCTTGGGAGGACGAAAATGACCTAAATGTTCAACCAATGACACAAAATCACTTATTGGATGCACAAGATTGGTTAATAACCCTAATTGGACGAGAATAAGCCTTGGGAGGACGAAAATGACCTAAATACTCAACCAATGACACAAATGTACTTATTGGATGCACAAGATTGGTTAAAAACCCTAATTGGACAAGAATAAGCCTTGGGAGGACGAAAATGACCTAAATGTTCAAACAATTACACAAAATCACTTGTTGGATGCACAAGATTGGTTAAAAACCCTAATTGGACGAGAATAAGCCTTGAGAGGACGAAAATGACCTAAATGTTCAACCAATGACACAAAATCACTTTTTGGATGCACAAGATTGGCTAAAAACCCTAATTGGATGAGAATAGGCCTTGGGAGGACTAAAATGACCTAAATGTTCAACCAATGACACAAATGTACTTATTGGATGCACAAGATTGATTAAAAACCCTAATTGGACGAGAATAAGGCATGGGAGGACGAAAATGACCTAAATGTTCAAACAATGACACAAAATCACTTATTGGATGCACAAGATTGGTTAAAAACCCTAATTGGACGGGAATAAGCCTTGGGAGGACGAAAATGACCTAAATGTTCAACCAATGACACAAATGTACTTATGGGATGCACAAGATTGGTTAAAAACCCTAATTGGACGAGAATAAGCCTTGGGAGGACGAAAATGACCTAAATGTTCAACCAATGACACAAAATCACTTATTGGATGCACAAGATTGGTTAATAACCCTAATTGGACGAGAATAAACCTTGGGAGGAAGAAAATGACCTAAATACTCAACCAATGACACAAATGTACTTATTGGATGCACAAGATTGGTTAAAAACCCTAATTGGACAAGAATAAGCCTTGGGAGGACGAAAATGACCTAAATGTTCAACCAATAACACAAAATCACTTATTGGATGCACAAGATTGGTTAAAAACCCTAATTGGACGAGAATAAGCCTTGGGAGGACGAAAATGACCAAAATGTTCAACCAATGACACAAAATCGCTTATTGGATGCACAAGATTGGTTAAAAACCCTAATTAATCGAGAATAAACCTTGGGAGGACGAAAATGACCTAAATGTTCAACCAATGACACAAAATCACTTATTGGGTGCACAAGATTGGTTAATAACCCTAATTGGACGAGAATAAGCCTTGGGAGGACGAAAATGACCAAAATACTCAACCAATGACACAAATGTACTTATTGGATGCACAAGATTTGTTAAAAACCCTAATTGGACAAGAATAAGCCTTGGGAGGACGAAAATGACCTAAATGTTCAACCAATAACACAAAATCACTTATTGGACGCACAAGATTGGTTAAAAACCCTAATTGGACGAGAATAAGCCTTGGGAGGACGAAAATGACCTAAATGTTCAACCAATGACACCAAATCACTTATTGGATGCACAAGATTGGTTAAAAACCCTAATTGGACGAGAATAGCCTTGGGAGGACGAAAATGACCTAAATGTTCAACCAATGACACAAAATCACTTATTGGATGCACAAGATTGGTTAAAAACCCTAATTGGACGAGAATAAGGCTTGGGAGGACGAAAATGACCTAAATGTTCAACCAATGACACAAAATACCTTATTGGATGCACAAGATTGATTAAAAACCCTAATTGGACGAGAATAAGGCTTGGGAGGACGAAAATGACCTAAATGTTCAAACAATTACACAAAATCACTTATTGGATGCACAAGATTGGTTAAAAACCCTAATTGGACGAGAATAAGCCTTGGGAGGACGAAAATGATCTAAATGTTCAACCAATGACACAAAATCACTTATTGGATGCACAAGATTGGTTAAAAACCCTAATTGGATGAGAATAAACCTTGGGAGGACGAAAATGACCTAAATGTTCAACCAATGACACAAATGTACTTATTGGATGCACAAGATTGGTTAAAAACCCTAATTGGACGAGAATAAGCCTTGGGAGGACGAAAATGACCTAAATGTTCAACCAATGACACAAAATATCTTATTGGATGCACAAGATCGGTTAAAAACCCTAATTGGACGAGAATAAGCCTTGGGAGGACGAAAATGACCTAAATTTTCAACCAATGACACAAAATCACTTATTGGATGCACAAGAATGGTTAAAAACCCTAATTGGACTAGAATAGGCCTTGGGAGGACTAAAATGACCTAAATGTTCAACCAATGACACAAATGTACTTATTGGATACACAAGATTGATTAAAAACCCTAATTGGACGAGAATAAGCCTTGGGAGGACGAAAATGACCTAAATGTTCAACCAATGACACAAAATATCTTATTGGATGCACAAGATCGGTTAAAAACCCTAATTGGACGAGAATAAGCCTTGGGAGGACGAAAATGACCTAAATGTTCAACCAATGACACAAATGTACTTATTGGATGCACAAGATTGGCTAAAAACCGTAATTGGACGAGAATAAGCCTTGGGAGGACGAAAATGACCTAAATGTTCAACCAATGACACAAAATCACTTATTGGATGCAGAAGATTGGTTAATAACCCTAATTGGACGAGAATAAGCCTTGGGAGGACGAAAATGACCTAAATGTTCAACCAATGACACAAATGTACTTATTGGATGCACAAGATTGGTTAAAAACCGTAATTGGACCAGAATAAGCCTTGGGAGGACGAAAATGACCTAAATGTTCAACCAATGACACAATTTACTTATTGGATACACAAGATTGGTTAAAAACCCTAATTGGACAAGAATAAGCCTTGGGAGGACGAAAATGACCGAAATGTTCAACCAATGACACAAAATCACTTATTGGATCCACAAGATTGGGTAAAAAGCCTAATTGGACGAGAATAAGCCTTGGGAGGACGAAAATGACCTAAATGTTCAACCAATGACACAAAATATCTTATTGGATGCACAAGATCGGTTAAAAACCCTAATTGGACGAGAATAAGCCTTGGGAGGACGAAAATGACCTAAATGTTCACCCAATGACACAAATGTACTTATTGGATGCTCAAGATTGGTTAAAAACCCTAATTGGACGAGAATAAGCATTGGGAGGACAAAAATGACCTAAATGTTCAACCAATGACATAAAATCACTTATTAGATGCAGAAGATTGGTTAATAACCCTAATTGGACGAGAATAATCCTTGGGATGACGAAATGACCTAAAGGTTCAACCAATGACACAAATGTACTTATTGGATGCACAAGATTGGTTAAAAACCCTAATTGGACGAGAATAAGCCTTGGGAGGACGAAAATGACCTAAATGTTCAACCAATGACACAAAATCACTTATTTGATGCACAAGATTGGTTAAAAACCCTAATTGGACGAGAATAAGTCTTGGGAGGACGAAAATGACCTAAATGTTCAACCAATGACACAAATGTACTTATTGGATGCACAAGATTGGTTAAAAACCCTAATTGGACGAGAATAAGCCTAGGGAGGATGAAACTGACCTAAATGTTCAACCAACGACACAAAATCACTTATTGGATGCACAAGATTGGTTAAAAACCCTAATTGGACGAGAATAAGCCTTGGGAGGACGAAAATGACCTAAATGTTCAACCAATGACACAAATGTATTTATTGGATGCACAAGATTGGTTAAAAACCCTAATTGGACGAGAATAAGCCTTGGGAGGACGAAAATGACAAAAATGTTCAACCAATGACACAAAATCACTTATTGGATGCACAAGATTAGTTAAAAACCCTAATTGGACAAGAATAAGCCTTGGGAGGACGAAAATGACCTAAAGTTCAACCAATGACACAAATGTACTTATTGGATGCACAAGATTGGTTAAAAACTCTAATTGGACGAGAATAAGCCTAGGGAGGACGAAAATGACCTAAATGTTTAACCAATGACACAAATTCACTTATTGGATGCACAAGATTGGTTAAAAACCCTAATTGGACGAGAATAAGCCTTGGGAGGACGAAAATGACCTAAATGTTCAACCAATGACACAAATGTACTTATTGGATGCACAAGATTGGTTAAAAACCATAATTGGACGAGAATAAGCCTTGGGAGGACGAAAATAACCTAAATGTTCAACCAATGACACAAAATCACTTATTGGATGCACAAGATTGGTTAAAAACCCTAATTGGACGAGAATAAGCCTTGGGAGGACGAAAATGACCTAAATGTTCAACCAATGACACAAAATCACTTATTGGATGCACAAGATTGGTTAAAAACCCTTTTTGGACGAGAATAAGCCTAGGGAGGACGAAAATGACCTAAATGTTCAATCAATGACACAAATGTACTTATTGGATGCACAAGATTGGTTAAAAACCCTAATTGGACGTGAATAAGCCTTGGCAGGACGAAAATGACCTAAATGTTCAACCAATGACACAAAATCACTTATTGGATGCACAAGATTGGTTAAAAACCCTAATTGGACGAGAATAAGCCTTGGGAGGACGAAAATGACCTAAATGTTCAACCAATGACACAAAATCACTTATTGGATGCACAAGATTGGTTAAAAACCCTAATTGGACGAGAATAGCCTTGGGAGGACGAAAATGACCTAAATGTTCAACCAATGACACAAATGTACTTATTGGATGCACAAGATTGGTTAAAAACCCTAATTGGACGAGAATAGGCCTTGGGAGGACTAAAATGACCTAAATATTCAACCAATGACACAAATGTACTTATTGGATGCACAAGATTGATTAAAAACCCTAATTGGACGAGAATAAGGCATGGGAGGACGAAAATGACCTAAATGTTCAAACAATTACACAAAATCACTTGTTGGATGCACAAGATCGGTTAAAAACCCTAATTGGACGAGAATAAGCCTTGGGAGGACGAAAATGACCTAAATGTTCAACCAATGACACAAAATCACGTATTGGATGCACAAGATTGGTTAAAAACCCTAATTGGACGAGAATAGGCCTTGGGAGGACTATAATGACCTAATTGTTCAACCAATGACACAAATGTACTTATTGGATGCACAAGATTAATTAAAAACCCTAATTGGACGAGAATAAGCCTTGGGAGGACGAAAATAACCTAAATGTTCTACCAATGACACAAAATCACTTATTGGATGCACAAGATTGGTTAAAAACCCTAATTGGACGAGAATAAGCCTTGGGAAGACGAAAATGACCTAAATGTTCAACCAATGACACCAAATCACTTATTGGATGCACAAGATTGGTTAAAAACCCTAATTGGACGAGAATAGCCTTGGGAGGACGAAAATGACCTAAATGTTCAACCAATGACACAAAATCACGTATTGGATGCACAAGATTGGTTAAAAACCCTAATTGGACGAGAATAGGCCTTGGGAGGACTATAATGACCTAATTGTTCAACCAATGACACAAATGTACTTATTGGATGCACAAGATTAATTAAAAACCCTAATTGGACGAGAATAAGCCTTGGGAGGACGAAAATAACCTAAATGTTCTACCAATGACACAAAATCACTTATTGGATGCACAAGATTGGTTAAAAACCCTAATTGGACGAGAATAAGCCTTGGGAGGACGAAAATGAACTAAATGTTCAACCAATGACACCAAATCACTTATTGGATGCACAAGATTGGTTAAAAACCCTAATTGGACGAGAATAGCCTTGGGAGGACGAAAATGACCTAAATGTTCAACCAATGACACAAATGTACTTATTGGATGCACAAGATTGGTTAAAAACCCTAATTGGACGAGAATAAGGCTTGGGAGGACGAAAATGACCTAAATGTTCAAACAATTACACAAAATCACTTGTTGGAAGCACAAGATTGGTTAAAAACCCTAATTGGACGAGAATAAGCCTTGAGAGGACGAAAATGACCTAAATGTTCAACCAATGACACAAAATCACTTTTTGGATGCACAAGATTGGCTAAAAACCCTAATTGGACGAGAATAGGCCTTGGGAGGACTAAAATGACCTAAATGTTCAACCAATGACACAAATGTACTTATTGGATGCACAAGATTGATTAAAAACCCTAATTGGACGAGAATAAGGCATGGGAGGACGAAAATGACCTAAAT
>JBBPBP010000684.1:0-20771 GCA_037974735.1 Cicer chorassanicum
ACGAAAATGACCTAAATGTTCAACCAATAACACAAAATCACTTATTGGATGCACAAGATTGGTTAAAAACCCTAATTGGACGAGAATAAGCCTTGGGAGGACGAAAATCACCTAAATGTTCAACCAATGACACAAAATCACTTATTGGATGCACAAGTTTGGTTAAAAACCCTAATTAGACGAGAATAAGCCTTGGGAGGACGAAAATGACCTAAATGTTCAACCAATGACACAAATGTACTTATTGGACGCACAAGATTGGTTAAAAACCCTAATTGGACGAGAATAAGCCTTGGGAGGACGAAAATAACCTAAATGTTCAACCAATGACACAAAATCACTTATTGGATGCACAAGATTTGTTAAAAACCCTAATTGGACGAGAATAAGCCTTGGGACGACGAAAATGACCTAAATTTTCAACCAATGACACAAAATCACTTATTGGATGCACAAGATTGGTTAAAAACCCTAATTGGACGAGAATAAGCCTTGGGAGGACGAAAATGACCTAAATGTTCAACCAATGACACCAAATCACTTATTGGATGCACAAGATTGGTTAAAAACCCTAATTGGACGAGAATAGCCTTGGGAAGACGAAAATGACCTAAATGTTCATCCAATGACACAAATGTACTTATTGGATGCACAAGATTGGTTAAAAACCCTAATTGGACGAGAATAAGCCTTGGGAGGACGAAAATGACCTAAATGTTCAACCAATAACACAAAATCACTTATTGGATGCACAAGATTGGTTAAAAACCCTAATTGGACAAGAATAAGCCTTGGGAGGACGAAAATGACCTAAATGTTCAACCAATGACACAAATGTACTTATTGGATGCACAAGATTGGTTAAAAACCCTAATTGGACGAGAATAAGCCTGCGGAGGACGAAAATGACCTAAATGTTCAACCAATGACACAAAATCAATTATTGGATGCACAAGATTGGTTAAAAACCCTAATTGGACGAGAATAAGCCTTGGGAGGACGAAAATGACCTAAATGTTCAACCAATGACACAAAATCACTTATTGGATGCACAAGATTGGTTAAAAACCCTAATTGGACGAGAATAAGCCTTGGGAGGACAAAAAATGACCTAAATGTTCAACCAATGACACAAATGTACTTATTGGATGCACAAGATTGGTTAAAAACCCTAATTGGACGAGAATAAGCCTTGGGAGGACGAAAATGACCTAAATGTTCAACCAATGACACAAAATCACTTATTGGATGCACAAGATTGGTTAAAAACCCTAATTGGACGAGAATAAGCCTTGGGAGGACGAAAATGACCTAAATGTTCAACCAATGACACCAAATCACTTATTGGATGCACAAGATTGGTTAAAAACCCTAATTGGACGAGAATAAGCCATGGCAAGACGAAAATGACCTAAATGTTCAACCAATGACACAAAATCACTTATTGGATGCACAAGATTGGTTAAAAACCCTAATTGGACGAGAATAAGCCTAGGGAGGACGAAAATGACCTAAATGTTCAACCAATGACACAAATGTACTTATTGGATGCACAAGATACGTTAAAATCCCTAATTGGACGAGAATAAGCCTTGGGAGGACGAAAATGACCTAAATGTTCAACCAATGACACAAAATCACTTATTGGATGCACAAGATTGGTTAAAAACCCTAATTGGACGAGAATAAGCCTTGGGAGGACGAAAATGACCTAAATGTTCAACCAATGACACAAATGTACTTATTGGATGCACAAAATTGGTTAAAAACCCTAATTGGACGAGAATAAGCCTAGGGAGGTCGAAAATTACCTAAATGTTCAACCAATGACACAAAATCACTTATTGGATGCACAAGATTGGTTAAAAACCCTAATTGGACGAGAATAAGCCTTGGGAGGACGAAAATGACCTAAATGTTCAACAAATGACACAAAATCACTTATTGGATGCACAAGATTGGTTAAAAACCCTAATTGGACGAGAATAAGCCTTGGGAGGACGAAAATGACCTAAATGTTCAACCATTGACACAAATGTACTTATTGGATGCACAAGATTGGTTAAAAACCCTAATTGGACGAGGATAAGCCTTGGGAGGACGAAAATGACCTAAATGTTCAACCAATGACACAAAATCACTTATTGGATGCACAAGATTGGTTAAAAACCCTAATTGGACGAGAATAAGCCTTGGGAGGACGAAAATGACCTAAATGTTCAACCAATGACACAAAATCACTTATTGGATGCACAAGATTGGTTAAAAACCCTAATTGGACGAGAATAAGCCTTGGCAAGACGAACATGACCTAAATGTTCAACCAATGACACAAAATCACTTATTGGATGCACAAGATTGGTTAAAAACCCTAATTGGACGAGAATAAGCCTTGGGAGGACGAAAATGACCTAAATATTCAACCAATGACACAAAATCACTTATTGGATGCACAAGATTGGTTAAAAACGCTAATTGGAAGCGAATAAGACTTGGGAGGACGAAAATGACCTAAATGTTCAACCAATGACACAAAATCACTTATTGGATGCACAAGATTGGTTAAAAACCCTAATTGGACGAGATTAAGCCTAGGGAGGACGAAAATGACCTATATGTTCAACCAATGACACAAAATCACTTATTGGATGCACAAGATTGGTTAAAAACCCTAATTGGACGAGAATAAGCCTTGGGAGGACGAAAATGACCTAAATGTTCAACCAATGACACAAAATCACTTATTGGATGCACAAGATTGGTTAAAAACCCTAATTGGACGAGAATAAGCCTTCGGAGGACGAAAATGACTTAAATGTTCAACCAATGACACAAAATCACTTATTGGATGCACAAGATTGGTTAAAAACCCTAATTGGACGAGAATAAGCCTTGGGAGGACGAAAATGACCTAAATGTTCAACAAATGACACAAAATCACTTATTGGATGCACAAGATTTGTTAAAAACCCTAATTGGACGAGAATAAGCCTTGGGAGGACGAAAATGACCTAAATGTTCAACCAATGACACAAAATCACTTATTGGATGCACAAGATTGGTTAAAAACCCTAATTGGACGAGAATAAGCCTTGGGAGGACGAAAATGACCTAAATGTTCAACCAACGATACAAAATCACTTATTAGATGCACAAGATTGGTTAAAAACCCTAATTGGACGAGAATAAGCCTTGGGAGGACGAAAATGACCTAAATGTTCAACCAATGACACAAAATCACTTATTGGATGCACAAGATTGGTTAAAAACCCTAATTGGACGAGAATAAGCCTTGTAGGACGAAAATGACCTAAATGTTCAACCAATGACACAAATGTACTTATTGGATGCACAAGATTGGTTAAAAACCCTAATTGGACGAGAATAAGCCTAAGAAGGACGAAAATGACCTAAATGTTCAACCAATGACACAAAATCACTTATTGGATCCACAAGATTGGTTAAAAACCCTAATTGGACGAGAATAAGCCTTGGGAGGACGAAAATAACCTAAATGTTCAACCAATGACACAAATGTACTTATTCGATGCACAAGATTGGTTAAAAACCCTAATTGGACGAGAATAAGCCTTGGGAGGACGAAAATGACCTAAATGTTCAACCAATGACACAAAATCACTTATTGGATGCACAAGATTGGTTAAAAACCCTAATTGGACGAGAATAAGCCTTGGGAGGAAGAAAATGACCTAAATGTTCAACCAATGACACTAAATCACTTATTGGATGCACAAGATTGCTTAAAAACCCTAATTGGACGAGAATAAGCCTTGGGAGGACGAAAATGACCTAAATGTTCAACCAATGACACAAAATCACTTATTGGATGCACAAGATTGGTTAAAAACCCTAATTGGACGAGAATAAGCCTTGGGAGGACGAAAATGACCTAAATGTTCAACCAATGACACAAAATCACTTATTGGATGCACAAGATTGGTTAAAAACCCTACTTGGGCGAGAATAAGCCTTGGGAGGACGAAAATGACCTAAATGTTCAACCAATGACACAAAATCACTTATTGGATGCACAAGATTGGTTAAAAACCCTAATTGGACGAGAATAAGCCTTGGGAGGACGAAAATGACCTAAATGTTCAACCAATGACACAAAATCACTTATTGGATGCACAAGATTGGTTAAAAACCCTAATTGGACGAGAATAAGCCTTGGGAGGACGAAAATGACCTAAATGTTCAACCAATGACACAAAATCACTTATTGGATGCACAAGATTGGTTAAAAACCCTAATTGGACGAGAATAAGCCTTAGGAGGACGATAATGACCTAAATGTTCAACCAATGACACAAATGTACTTATTGGATGCACAAGATTGGTTAAAAACCCTAATTGGACGAGAATAAGCCTTGGGAGGACGAAAATGACCTAAATGTTTAACCAATGACACAAATTTACTTATTGGATGCACAAGATTGGTTAAAAACCCTAATTGGACGAGAATAAGCCTTGGGAGGACGAAAATGACCTAAATGTTCAACCAATGACACAAAATCACTTATTGGATGCACAAGATTGGTTAAAAACCCTAATTGGACGAGAATAAGCCTTGGGAGGACGAAAATGACCTAAATGTTCAACCAATGACACAAAATCACTTATTGGATGCACAAGATTGGTTAAAAACCCTAATTGGACGAGAATAAGCCTTGGGAGGACGAAAATGACCTAAATGTCCAACCAATGACACAAATGTACTTATTGGATGCACAAGATTGGTTAAAAACCCTAATTGGACGAGAATAAGCCTTGGGAGGACGAAAATGACTTAAATGTTCAACCAATGACACAAAATCATTTATTGGATGCACAAGAATTGTTAAAAACCCTAATTGGACAACAATAAGCCTTGGGAGGACGTAAATGACCTAAATGTTCAACCAATGACACAAATGTACTTATTGGATGCACAAGATTGGTTAAAAACCCTAATTGGACGAGAATAAGCCTTGGGAGGACGAAAATGACCTAAATGTTCAACCAATGACACAAAATCACTTATTGGATGCACAAGATTGGTTAAAAACCCTAATTGGACGAGAATAAGTCCCTGGAGGACGAAAATGACCTAAATGTTCAACCAATGACACAAAATCACTTATTGGATGCACAAGATTGGTTAAAAACCCTAATTGGACGAGAATAAGCCTTGGGAGAATGAAAATGACCTAAATTTTCAACCAATGACACAAAATCACTTATTGGATGCACAAGAATGGTTAAAAACCCTAATTGGACGAGAATAGGCCTTGGGAGGACTAAAATGACCTAAATGTTCAACCAATGACACAAATGTACTTATTGGATGCAAAAGATTGATTAAAAACCCTAATTGGACGAGAATAAGCCTTGGGAGGACGAAAATGACTTAAATGTTCAACCAATGATACAAAATCAATTATTGATTGCACAAGATTGGTTAAAACCCCTAATTGGACGAGAATAAGCCTTCGGAGGACGAAAATGACCGAAATGTTCAACCAATGACACAAATGTACTTATTGGATGCACAAGATTGGTTAAAAACCCTAATTGGACGAGAATAAGCTTTGGGAGGACGAAAATGACCTAAATGTTCAACCAATGACACAAAATCACTTATTGGATGCACAACATTGGTTAAAAACCCTAATTGGACGAGAATAAGTCTTGGGAGGACGAGAATAACCTAAATGTTCAACCAATGACACAAAATCACTTATTGGATGCACAAGATTGGTTAAAAACCCTAATTGGACGAGAATAAGCCTTGGGAGGACGAAAATGACCTAAATGTTCAACCAATGACACAAAATATCTTATTGGATGCACAAGATCGGTTAAAAACCCTAATTGGACGAGAATAAGCCTTGGGAGGACGAAAATGACCTAAATGTTCAACCAATGACACAAAATTACTTATTGGATGCACAAGATTGGTTAAAAACCCTAATTGGACGAGAATAAGCCTGGGGAGGACGAAAATGACCTAAATGTTCAACCAATGACACAAAATCACTTATTGGATGCACAAGATTGGTTAAAAACCCTAATTGGACGAGAATAAGCCTTGGGAGGACGAAAATGACCTTAATGTTCAACCAATGACAAAAAATCACTTATTAGATGCACAAGATTGGTTAAAAACCCTAATTGGACGAGAATAAGCCTTGGGAGGAAGAAAATGACCTAAATATTCAATCAATGACACAAATGTACTTATTGGATGCACAAGATTGGTTAAAAACCCTAGTTGGACAAGAATAAGCCTTGGGAGGAAGAAAATGACCTAAATATTCATTCAATGACACAAAATCACTTATTGGATGCACAAGATTGGTTAAAAACCCTAGTTGGACGAGAATAAGCCTTGGGAGGACGAAAATGACCTAAATGTTCAACCAATGACACAAAATCACTTATTGGATGCACAAGATTGGTTAAAAACCCTAATTGGACGAGAATAAGCCTTGGGAGGACGAAAATGACCTAAATGTTCAACCAATGACACAAAATCACTTATTGGATGCACAAGATTGGTTAAAAACCATAATTGGACGAGAATAAGCATAGGGAGGACGAAAATGACCTAAATGTTCAACCAATAACACAAATGTACTTATTGGATGCACAAGATTGGTTAAAAACCCAAATTGGACGAGAATAAGCCTTGGGAGGACAAAATGACCTAAATGTTCAACCAATGACACAAATGTACTTATTGGATGCACAAGATTGGTTAAAAACCCTATTTGGACGAGAATAAGCCTTGGGAGGACGAAAATGACCTAAATGTTCAACCAATGACACAAAATCACTTATTGGATGCACAAGATTGGTTAAAAACCCTAATTGGAAGAGAATAAGCCTTGGGAGGACGAAAATGACCTAAATGTTCAACCAATGACACAAATGTACTTATTGGATGCACAAGATTGGTTAATAACCCTAATTGGACGAGAATAAGCCTTGGGAGGACGAAAATAACCTACATGTTCAAACAATGACACAAAATAACTTATTGGATGCACAAGATTGGTTAAAAACCCTAATTGAACGAGAATAAGCCTAGGGAGGACGAAAATGACCTAAATGTTCAACCAATGAAACAAAATCACTTATTGGATGCACAAGATTGGTTAAAAACCCTAATTGGACGAGAATAAGCCTTGGGAGGACGAAAATGACCTAAATGTTCAACCAATGACACAAAATCACTTATTGGATGCACAAGATTGGTTAAAAACCCTAATTGGACGAGAATAAGCCTTTGGAGGACGAAAATGTTCGAAATGTTCAACCAATGACACAAAACCACTTATTGGATGCACAAGATTGGTTAAAAACCCTAATTGGACGAGAATAAGCCTTGGGAGGACGAAAATGACCTAAATGTTCAACCAATGACACAAAATCACTTATTGGATGCACAAGATTGGTTAAAAACCCTAATTGGAGGAGAATAAGCCTAGGGAGGACGAAAATGACCTAAATGTTCAACCAATGACACAAATGTACGTATTGGATGCACAAGATTGGTTAAAAACCCTAATTGGACGTGAATTAGCCTTGGGAGGACGAAAATGACCTAAATGTTCAACCAATGACACAAATGTACTTCTTGGATGCACAAGATTGGTTAAAAACCCTAATTGGACGAGAATAAGCCTTGGGAGGACGAAAATGACCTAAATGTTCAACCAATGACACAAAATCACTTATTGGATGCACAAGATTGGTTAAAAACCCTAATTGGACGAGAATAAGCCTATGGAGGAGGAAAATGACGTAAATGTTCAACTAATGACAGAAAATCACTTATTGGATGCACAAGATTGGTTAAAAACCCTAATTGGACGAGAATAAGCCTTGGGAGGACGAAAATGACCTAAATGTTCAACCAATGACTCAAATCTACTTATTGGATGCACAAGATTGGTTAAAAACCCTAATTGGACAAGAATAAGCCTAGGGAGGACGAAAATGACCTAAATATTCAACCAATGACACAAAATCTCTTATTGGATGCACAAGATTGGTTAAAAACCCTAATTGGACGAGAATAAGCCTTGGGAGGACGAAAATGACCTAAATGTTCAACCAATGACACAAAATCACTTATTGGATGCACAAGATTGGTTAAAAACCCTAATTGGACGAGAATAAGCCTAGGGAGGACAAAAACGACCTAAATGTTCAACCAATGACACAAATGTACTTATTGGATGCACAAGATTGGTTAAAAACCCTAATTGGACGAGAATAAGCCTTGGGAGGACGAAAATGACCTAAATGTTCAACCAATGACACAAAATCACTTATTGGATGCACAAGATTGGTTAAAAACCCTAATTGGACGAGAATAAGCCTTGGGAGGACGAAAATGACCTAAATGTTCAACCAATGACACAAATGTACTTATTGGATGCACAATATTGGTTAAAAACCCTAATTGGACAAGAATAAGCCTTGGGAGGACGAAAATGACCTAAATGTTCAACCTGTGACACAAAATCACTTATTGGATGCACAAGAAAGGTTAAAAACCCTAATTGGACGAGAATAAGCCTAGGGAGGACGAAAATGACCTAAATATTCAACCAATGACACAAAATCACTTATTGGATGCACAAGATTGGTTAAAAACCCTAATTGGACGAGAATAAGCCTTGGGAGGACGAAAATGACCTAAATGTTCAACCAATGACACAAAATCACATATTGGATGCACAAGATTTGTTAAAAACCCTAATTGGACGAGAATAAGCCTTGGGAGGACGAAAATGACCTAAATGTTCAACCAATGACACAAAATCACTTATTGGATGCACAAGATTGGTTAAAAACCCTAATTGGACGAGAATAAGTCTTGGGAGGACGAAAATGACCTAAATGTTCAACAAATAACACAAATGTACTTATTGGATGCACAAGATTGGTTAAAAACCCTAATTGGACGAGAATAAGCCTTGGGAGGACGAAAATGACCTAAATGTTCAACCAATGACACAAAATCACTTATTGGATGCACAAGATTGGTTAAAAACCCTACTTTGACAAGAATAAGCCTTGGGAGGACGAAAATGACCTAAATGTTCAACCAATGACACAAATGTACTTATTGGATGCACAAGATTGGTTAAAAACCCTAATTGGACGAGAATAAGCCTTGGGAGGACGAAAATGACCTAAATGTTCAACCAATGACACAAAATATCTTATTGGATGCACAAGATCGGTTAAAAACCCTAATTGGACGAGAATAAGCCTTGGGAGGACGAAAATGGCCTAAATGTTCAACCAATGACACAAAATCACGTATTGGATGCACAAGATTGGTTAAAAACCCTAATTGGACGAGAATAGGCCTTGGGAGGACTATAATGACCTAATTGTTCAACCAATGACACAAATGTACTTATTGGATGCACAAGATTAATTAAAAACCCTAATTGGACGAGAATAAGCCTTGGGAGGACGAAAATAACCTAAATGTTCTACCAATGACACAAAATCACTTATTGGATGCACAAGATTGGTTAAAAACCCTAATTGGACGAGAATAAGCCTTGGGAAGACGAAAATGACCTAAATGTTCAACCAATGACACCAAATCACTTATTGGATGCACAAGATTGGTTAAAAACCCTAATTGGACGAGAATAGCCTTGGGAGGACGAAAATGACCTAAATGTTCAACCAATGACACAAAATCACGTATTGGATGCACAAGATTGGTTAAAAACCCTAATTGGACGAGAATAGGCCTTGGGAGGACTATAATGACCTAATTGTTCAACCAATGACACAAATGTACTTATTGGATGCACAAGATTAATTAAAAACCCTAATTGGACGAGAATAAGCCTTGGGAGGACGAAAATAACCTAAATGTTCTACCAATGACACAAAATCACTTATTGGATGCACAAGATTGGTTAAAAACCCTAATTGGACGAGAATAAGCCTTGGGAGGACGAAAATGACCTAAATGTTGATCCAATGACACAAATGTACTTATTGGTCGCACAAGATTGGTTAAAAACCCTAATTGGACGAGAATAAGCCTTGGGAGGACGAAAATGACCTAAATTTTCAACCAATGACACAAAATCACTTATTGGATGCACAAGAATGGTTAAAAACCCTAATTGGACGAGAATAGGCCTTGGGAGGACTAAAATGACCTAAATGTTCAACCAATGACACAAATGTACTTATTGGATGCAAAAGATTGATTAAAAACCCTAATTGGACGAGAATAAGCCTTGGGAGAACGAAAATGACCTAATGTTCAACCAATGACACAAAATCACGTATTGGATGCACAAGATTGGTTAAAAACCCTAATTGGACGAGAATAAGCCTTGGGAGGACGAAAATAACCTAAATGTTCTACCAATGACACAAAATCACTTATTGGATGCACAAGATTGGTTAAAAACCCTAATTGGACGAGAATAAGCCTTGGGAGGACGAAAATGACCTAAATGTTCAACCAATGACACCAAATCACTTATTGGATGCACAAGATTGGTTAAAAACCCTAATTGGACGAGAATAGCCTTAAGAGGACGAAAATGACCTAAATGTTCAACCAATGACACAAATGTACTTATTGGATGCACAAGATTGGTTAAAAACCCTAATTGGACGAGAATAAGGCTTGGGAGGACGAAAATGACCTAAATGTTCAAACAATTACACAAAATCACTTGTTGGATGCACAAGATTGGTTAAAAACCCTAATTGGACGAGAATAAGCCTTGAGAGGACGAAAATGACCTAAATGTTCAACCAATGACACAAAATCACTTTTTGGATGCACAAGATTGGCTAAAAACCCTAATTGGATGAGAATAGGCCTTGGGAGGACTAAAATGACCTAAATGTTCAACCAATGACACAAATGTACTTATTGGATGCACAAGATTGATTAAAAACCCTAATTGGACGAGAATAAGGCATGGGAGGACGAAAATGACCTAAATGTTCAAACAATGACACAAAATCACTTATTGGATGCACAAGATTGGTTAAAAACCCTAATTGGACGAGAATAAGCGTTGGGAGGACGAAAATGACCTAAATGTTCAACCAATGACACAAATGTACTTATGGGATGCACAAGATTGGTTAAAAACCCTAATTGGACGAGAATAAGCCTTGGGAGGACGAAAATGACCTAAATGTTCAACCAATGACACAAAATCACTTATTGGATGCACAAGATTGGTTAATAACCCTAATTGGACGAGAATAAACCTTGGGAGGACGAAAATGACCTAAATACTCAACCAATGACACAAATGTACTTATTGGATGCACAAGATTGGTTAAAAACCCTAATTGGACAAGAATAAGCCTTGGGAGGACGAAAATGACCTAAATGTTCAACCAATAACACAAAATCACTTATTGGATGCACAAGATTGGTTAAAAACCCTAATTGGACGAGAATAAGCCTTTGGAGGACGAAAATGACCTAAATGTTCAACCAATGACACAAATGTACTTATGGGATGCACAAGATTGGTTAAAAACCCTAATTGGACGAGAATAAGCCTTGGGAGGACGAAAATGACCTAAATGTTCAACCAATGACACAAAATCACTTATTGGATGCACAAGTTTGGTTAATAACCCTAATTGGACGAGAATAAGCCTTGGGAGGACGAAAATGACCTAAATACTCAACCAATGACACAAATGTACTTATTGGATGCACAAGATTGGTTAAAAACCCTAATTGGACAAGAATAAGCCTTGGGAATACGAAAATGACCTAAATGTTCAACCAATAACACAAAATCACTTATTGGATGCACAAGATTGGTTAAAAACCCTAATTGGACGAGAATAAGCCTTGGGAGGACGAAAATCACCTAAATGTTCAACCAATGACACAAAATCACTTATTGGATGCACAAGATTGGATAAAAACCCTAATTGGAAGAGAATAAGCCTTGGGAGGACGAAAATGACCTAAATGTTCAACCAATGACACAAATGTACTTATTGGATGCACAAGATTGGTTAAAAACCCTAATTGGACGAGAATAAGGCTTGGGAGGACGAAAATGACCTAAATGTTCAACCAATGACACAAAATCACTTATTGGATGCACAAGATTGGTTAAAAACCCTAATTGGACGAGAATAAGTCTTGGGAGGACGAAAATGACCTAAATGTTCAACCAATGACACAGAATCACTTATTGGATGCACAAGATTGGTTAAAAACCCTAATTGGACGAGAATAAGCCTTGGGAGGACGAAAATGACCTAAATGTTCAACCAATGACACAAAATCACTTATTGGATGCACAAGATTGGTTAAAAATCCTAATTGGACGACAATAAGCCTAGGGAAAACGAAAATGACCTAAATGTTCAACCAATGACACAAATGTACTTATTGGATGCACAAGATTGGTTAAAAACCCTTGTTGGACGAGAATAAGCCTTGGGAGGACGAAAATGACCTAAATGTTCAACCAATGACACAAAATCACTTATTGGATGCACAAGATTGGTTAAAAACCCTAATTGGACGAGAATAAGCCTAGGGAGGACGAAAATGACCTAAATGTTCAACCAATGACACAAAATCGCTTATTGGATGCAAAAGATTGGTTAAAAACCCTAATTGGAAGAGAATAAGCCTAGGGAGGACGAAAATGACCTAAATGTTCAACCAATTACACAAAATCACTTATTGGAGGCACAAGATTGGTTAAACACCCTAATTGGACGAGAATAAGCCTTGGGAGGACGAAAATGACCTAAATGTTCAACCAATGACACAAAATCACTTATTGGATGCACAAGATTGGTTAAAAACCCTAATTGGACGAGAATAAGTCTACGGAGGACGAAAATGACCGAAATGTTCAACCAATGACACAAAATCACTTATTAGATACACAAGATTGGTTAAAAACCCTAATTGGACGAGAATAAGCCTTGGGAGGACGAAAATGACCTAAATGTTCAACCAATGACACAAAATCACTTATTGGATGCACAAGATTGGTTAAAAACCCTAATTGGGCGAGAATTAGCCTTGGGAGGATGAAAATGACCTAAATGTTCAACCAATGACACAAATGTACTTATTGGATGCAAAAGATTGGTTAAAAACCCTAATTGGACTTGAATAAGCCTTGGGAGGACGAAAATGACCTAAATGTTCAACCAATGACACAAATGTACTTATTGGATGCACAGGATTGGTTAAAAACCCTAATTGGACGAGAATAAGCCTTGGGAGGACGAAAATGACCTAAATGTTCAACCAATGACACAAATGTACTTATTGGATGCACAAGATTGGTTAAAAACCCTAATTGGACGAGAATAAGCCTTGGGAGGACGAAAATGACCTAAATGTTCAACCAATGACACAAAATCACTTATTGGATGCACAAGATTGGTTAAAAACCCTAATTGGACGCGAATAACCCTTGGGAGGACGAAAATGACCTAAATGTTCAACCAATGACACAAATGTACTTATTGGATGCACAAGATTGGTTAAAAACCCTAATTGGACGAGAATAAGCCTTGGGAGGACGAAAATGACCTAAATGTTCAACCAATGACACAAAATCACTTATTGGATGCACAAGATTGGTTAAAAACCCTAATTGGACGAGAATAAGCCTAAGAAGGACGAAAATGACCTAAATGTTCAACTAATGACACAAATGTACTTATTGGATGCACAAGATTGGTTGAAAACCCTAATTGGACGAGAATAAGCCTTGGGAGGACGAAAATGACCTAAATGTTCAACCAATGACACAAAATCACTTATTGGATGCACAAGATTGGTTAAAAACCCTAATTGGATGAGAATAACCCTAGGGAGGATGAAAATGACCTAAATGTTCAACCAATGACACAAAATCACTTATTGGATGCACAAGATTGGTTTAAAACCCTAATTGGACGAGAATAAGCCTTGGGAGGACGGAAATGAACTAAATGTTCAACCAATGACACAAAATCATTTATTGGATGCACAAGATTGGTTAAAAACCCTAGTTGGACGAGAATAAGCCTAGGGAAAACGAAAATGACCTAAATATTCAACCAATGACACAAATGTACTTATTGGATGCACAAGATTGGTTAAAAACCCTAATTGGACGAGAATAAGCCTTGGGAGGACGAAAATGACCTAAATGTTCAACCAATGACACAAAATCACTTATTGGATGCACAAGATTGGTTAAAAACCCTAATTGGACGAGAATAAGCCTTGGGAGGACGAAAATGACCTAAATGTTCAACCAATGACACAAAATCACTTATTGGATGCACAAGATTGGTTAAAAACCCTTTATTGGACGAGAATAAGCCTTGGGAGGATGAAAATGACCTAAATGTTCAACCAATGACACAAATGAACTTATTGGATGCACAAGATTGGTTAAAAACCCTAATTGGACGAGAATAAGCCTTGGGAGGACGAAAATGACCTAAATGTTCAACCAATGACACAAAATCACTTATTGGATGCACAATATTGGTTAAAAACCCTAATTGGACGAGAATATACCTTGGGAGGACGAAAATGACCTAGATGTTAAACCAATGACACAAAATCACTTATTGGATGCACAAGATTGGTTAAAAACCCTAATTGGACGAGAATAAGCCTAGGGAGGACGAAAATGACCTAAATGTTCAACCAATTAGACAAATGTACTTATTGGATGCACAAGATTGGTTAAAAACCCTAATTGGACGAGAATAAGCCTAGGGAGGACGAAAATGACCTAAATGTTCAACCAATAACACAAAATCACTTATTGGATGCACAAGATATGTTAAAAACCCTAATTGGACGAGAATAAGCCTTGGGAGGACGAAAATGACCTAAATGTTCAACCAATGACACAAAATCACTTATTGGATGCACAAGATTGGTTAAAAACCCTAATTGGACGAGAATAAGCCTTGGGAGGATGAAAATAACATAAATGTTAGACAATGACACAAAATCACTTATTGGATGCACAAGATTGGTTAAAACCCCTAATTGGACGAGAATAAGCCTAGGGAGGACGAAAATGACCTAAATGTTCAACCAATGACACAAATGTACTTATTGGATGCACAAGATTGGTTAAAAACCCTAATTGGACGAGAATAAGCCTTGGGAGCACAAAAATGACCTAAATGTTCAACCAATGGCACAAAATCACTTATTGGATGCACAAGATTGGTTAAAAACCCTAATTGGACGAGAATAAGCCTTGGGAGGACGAAAATGACCTAAATGTTCAACCAATGACACAAAATCACTTATTGGATGCACAAGATTGGTTAAAAACCCTAATTGGACGAGAATAAGCTTTTGGAGGACATAAATGACCTAAATGTTCATCCAATGACACAAATGTACTTTTTGCATGCACAAGATTGGTTAAAAACCCTAATTAGACGAGAATAAGCCTTGGGAGGACGAAAATGACCTAAATGTTCAACCAATGGCACAAAATCACTTATTGGATGCACAAGATTGTTAAAAAACCCTAATTGGACGAGAATAAGCCTAGGGAGGACGAAAATGACCTAAATGTTCAACCAATGACACAAAAGTACTTATTGGATGCACAAGATTGGTTAAAAACCCTAATTGGACGAGAATAAGCCTGGGGAGGACGAAAATGACCTAAATGTTCAACCAATGACACAAAATCACTTATTGGATGCACAAGATTGGTTAAAAACCCTAATTGGACGAGAATAAGCCTTGGGAGGACGAAAATGACCTAAATGTTCAACCAATGACACAAATGTACTATTTGGATGCTCAAGATTGGTTAAAACCCTAATTGGACGAGAATAAGCCTAGGGAGGACGAAAATGACCTAAATGTTCAACCAATGACACAAATGTACTTATTGGATGCACAAGATTGGTTAAAACCCCTAATTGGACGAGAAAAAGCCTAGGGAGGACGAAAATTACCTAAATGTTCAACCAATGACACAAATGTACTTATTGGATGCACAAGATTGTTTAAAACCCCTAATTTGACGAGAATAAGCCTTAGGAGGACGAAAATGACCTAAATGTTCAACCAATGACACAAAATCACATATTGGATGCACAAGATTGGTTAAAAACTCTAATTGGACGAGAATAAGCATTGGGAGGACGAAAATGACCTAAATGTTCAACTAATGACAGAAATGTACTTATTGGATGCACAAGATTGGTTAAAAACCCTAATTGGACGAGAATAAGCCTAGGGAGGACGAAAATGACCTAAATGTTCAACCAATGACACAAATGTACTTATTGGATGCACAAGATTGGTTAAAAACCCTAATTGGACGAGAATAAGCCTTGGGAGGACGAAAATGACCTAAATGTTCAACCAATGACACAAAATCACTTATTGGATGCACAAGATTGGTTAAAAACCCTAATTGGAAGAGAATAATCTTTAGGAGGACGGAAATGACCTAAATGTTCAACCAATGACACAAAATCACTTATTGGATGCACAAGATTGGTTAAAAACCCTAATTGGACGAGAATAATCTTTAGGAGGACGAAAATGACCTAAATGTTCAACCAATGACACAAATGTACTTATTGGATGCACAAGATTGGTTAAAAACCCTAATTGGACGAGAATAAGCCTAGGGAGGACGAAAATGACCTAAATGTTCAACCAATGACACAAAATCACTTATTGGATGCACAACATTCGTTAAAAACCCTAATTGGACGAGAATAAGCCTTGGGAGGACGAAAATGAACTAAATGTTCAACCAATGACACAAATGTACTTATTGGATGCACAAGATTGGTTAAAACCCCTAATTGGTCGAGAATAAGCCTAGGGAGGACAAAAATGATCTAAATGTTCAACCAATGACACAAAATCACTTATTGGATGCACAAGATTGGTTAAAAACCCTAATTGGACGAGAATAAGCATTGGGAGGACGAAAATGACCTAAATGTTCAACCAATGACACAAATGTACTTATTGGATGCACAAGATTGGTTAAAAACCCTAATTGGACGAGAAAAATCCTAGGGAGGATGAAAATGACCTAAATGTTCAACCAATGACACAAATGTACTTATTGGATGCACAAGATTGGTTAAAAACCCTAATTGGACGAGAATAAGCCTTGGGAGGACGAAAATGACCTAAATGTTCAACCAATGACACAAAATCACTTATTGGATGCACAAGATTGGTTAAAACCCCTAATTGGACGAGAATAAGCCCTGGGAGGACGAAAATGACCTAAATGTTCAACCAATGACACAAAATCACTTATTGGATGCACAAGATTGGTTAAAAACCCTAATTGGACGAGAATAAGCATTGGGAGGACGAAAATGACCTAAATGTTCAACCAATGGCACAAATGTACTTATTGGATGCACAATATTGTTTAAAAACCCTAATTGGACGAGAATAAGCCTTGGGAGGACGAAAATGACCTAAATGTTCAACCAATGACACAAAATCACTTATTGGATGCACAAGATTGGTTAAAAACCCTAATTGGACGAGAATAAGCGTTGGAAGGACGTAAATGACCTAAATGTTCAACCAATGACACAAAATCACTTATTGGATGCACAAGATTAGTTAAAAACCCTAATTGGACGAGAATAAGCCTTGGGAGGACGAAAATGACCTAAATGTTCAACCAATGACACAAAATCACTTATTGGATGCACAATATTGGTTAAAACCCTAATTGGACGAGAATAAGCCTTGGGAGGACGAAAATCACCTAAATGTTCAACCAATGACACAAATGTACTTATTGGATGCACAAGATTGGTTAAAAACCCTAATTGGACGAGAATAAGCCTTGGGAGGACGAAAATGACCTAAATGTTCAACCAATGACACAAAATCACTTATTGGATGCACAAGATTGGTTAAAAACCCTAATTGGACGAGAATAAGCCTAAGAAGGACGAAAATGACCTAAATGTTCAACTAATGACACAAATGTACTTATTGGATGCACAAGATTGGTTGAAAACCCTAATTGGACGAGAATAAGCCTTGGGAGGACGAAAATGACCTAAATGTTCAACCAATGACACAAAATCACTTATTAAATGCACAAGATTAGTTAAAAACCCTAATTGGACGAGAATAAGCCTTGGGAGGACGAAAATGACCTAAATGTTCAACCAATGACACAAATGTACTTATTGGATGCACAAGATTGGTTAAAAACCCTAATTGGACGAGAATAAGCCTTGGGAGGACGAAAATGACCTAAATGTTCAACCAATGACACAAAATATCTTATTGGATGCACAAGATCGGTTAAAAACCCTAATTGGACGAGAATAAGCCTTGGGAGGACGAAAATGACCTAAATGTTCAACCAATGACACAAAATCACTTATTGGATGCACAAGATTGGTTAAAAACCCTAATTGGACGAGAATAAGCCTTGGGAGAACGAAAATGACCTAAATGTTCAAATAATGACACAAAATCACTTATTGGATGCACAAGATTGGTTAAAAACCCTAATTGGACGAGAATAAGCCTTGGGAGGACGAAAATGACCTAAATGTTCAACCAATGACACAAAATCACTTATTGGATGCACAAGATTGGTTAAAAACCCTAACTGGACGAGAATAAGCCTAGGGAGGACGAAAATGACCTAAATGTTCAACCAATGACATAAAATCACTTATTGGATGCACTAGATTGGTTTAAAACCCTAATTGGACGAGAATAAGCATTCGAAGGACGAAAATGACTTAAATGTTCAACCAATGACACAAAATCACTTATTGGATGCACAAGATTGGTTAAAAACCCTAATTGGACGAGAATAAGCATTCAGAGGACGAAAATGACATAATGTTCAACCAATGACACAAAATCACTTATTGGATGCACAAGATTGGTTAAAAACCCTAATTGGACGAGAATAAGCCTTGGGAGGACGAAAATGACCTAAATGTTCAACCAATGACACAAAATCACTTATTGGATGCACAAGATTGGTTAAAAACCCTAATTAGACGAGAATATGCCTTTGGAGGACATAAATGACCTAAATGTTCAACCAATGACACAAATGTACTTATTGGATGCACAAGATTTGTTAAAAACCCTAATTGGACGAGAATAAACCTTGGGAGGACGAAAATGACCTAAATGTTCAACCAATGGCACAAAATCACTTATTGGATACACAAGATTGGTTAAAAACCCTAATTGGACGAGAATAAGCCTAGGGAGGACGAAAATGACCTAAATGTTCATCCAATGACACAAAATCACTTATTGGATGCACAAGATTGGTTAAAAACCCTAATTGGACGAGAATAAGCCTTGGGAGGACAAAAATGACCTAAATGTTCAACCAATGACACAAAATCACTTATTGGATGCACAAGATTGGTTAAAAACCTTAATTGGACGAGAATAAGCCTTGGGAGGACGAAAATGACCTAAATGTTCAACCAATGACACAAATGTACTTATGGGATGCACAAGATTGGTTAAAAACCCTAATTGGACGAGAATAAGCCTTGGGAGGACGAAAATGACCTAAATGTTCAACCAATGACACAAAATCACTTATTGGATGCACAAGATTGGTTAAAAACCCTAATTGGACGAGAATAAGCCTTGTAGGACGAAAATGACCTAAATGTTCAACCAATGACACAAATGTACTTATTGGATGCACAAGATTGGTTAAAAACCCTAATTGGACGAGAATAAGCCTAAGAAGGACGAAAATGACCTAAATGTTCAACCAATGACACAAAATCACTTATTGGATCCACAAGATTGGTTAAAAACCCTAATTGGACGAGAATAAGCCTTGGGAGGACGAAAATAACCTAAATGTTCAACCAATGACACAAATGTACTTATTCGATGCACAAGATTGGTTAAAAACCCTAATTGGACGAGAATAAGCCTTGGGAGGACGAAAATGACCTAAATGTTCAACCAATGACACAAAATCACTTATTGGATGCACAAGATTGGTTAAAAACCCTAATTGGACGAGAATAAGTCCCTGGTGGACGAAAATGACCTAAATGTTCAACCAATGAGACAAAATCACTTATTGGATCCACAAGATTGGTTTAAAACCCTAATTGGACGAGAATAAGCCTTGGGATGACGAAAATGACCTAAATGTTCAACCAATGACACGAAATCACTTATTGGATGCACAAGATTGGTTTAAAACCCTAATTGGAGGAGAATTGGCCTTTGGAGGACGAAAGTGACCTAAATGTTCAACCAATGACCCAAATGTACTTATTGGATGCACAAGATTGATTAAAAACCCTAATTGGACGAGAATAAGGCTTGGGAGGACGAAAATGACCTAAATGTTCAAACAATTACACAAAATCACTTATTTGATGCAAAAGATTGGTTAAAAACCCTAATTGGACGAGAATAAGCCTTGGGAGGATGAAAATGGCCTAAATGTTCAACCAATGACACAAATTATCTTATTGGATGCTCAAGATTGGTTAAAAACCCTAATTGGACGAGAATAAGCCTTGGGAGGACGAAAATGACCTAAATGTTCAACCAACGACACAAAATTACTTATTGGATGCTCAAGATTGGTTAAAAACCCTAATTGGACGAGAATAAGCCTTGGGAGGACGAAAATGACCTAAATGTTCAACCAATGACACAAAGCACTTATTGGATGCACAAGATTGGTTAAAAACCCAAATTGGAC